>ML799028.1:16993-43002 GCA_009831015.1 Picea engelmannii | reverse complement strand
ATTTAAAAAAAAATGATAATATAATTATTAAAAAAAATTCTTACCTTTAGTTTGGCGAGAGTTTAATGTGCTCCGTGGCATTCGCTAGCGGTCTTTAAGGTCGGGCTTCTGGCATGAGGCCCACGTGCCCGACCTTCATCTCTCAGTACCAAAACCTAAGTTATTCCTTAACCCTAATTCTCCTTCACTCCCTCCGGCTTCCTCTGCCACCTCTCCACTCTGCTCTGTCTCTCTCGGCAGGCTCAATGCCCGACTCTGAGCAGTGGTGCTTGGGCGATGGATTGTGTGTTGTTGTTGTTTGATATTGTGTTGTTTTGTAGCCTCGCTTTCATCCGTGCAGTCACATATTTCCATACCTCTGTCCACAGGGATTGCAATTGATCTTCTATTCATAAAAAAATGAGAGTGAGGCCACAAGCGATGAAGAGTCCGGGTCCCATGGTTGAGGGACGGGAAGAGAACATGTGGGCGGTATTGAATGTAAAAGTCCTAGTCCCTATACCTGGCACAACTATACATTGCCCTTCGTCCTCATATTTTTTTCTGTGTCATTTGTTGTTGATGTGCAGGATTAGGTCGTCATTGTGGCTGCACAGTCGCCCTAATCTAATCTCTAGATTTGAGTCGGTAGTCGCTTTGAAGCATGCTTACAAAATTTGGTAGATTTTTTCCCCGAGGAGGGATGGCGCTGAAGAAGTTATTAGCTGTGTTGAAGTTTTTTCCTGAGGAGGGATGGATGGTGATCATTCGATTTTGATGTTTAACAATGATTTATATAGTGATTATTATACTATCACTACATTCTACCTGAGTCCGGCTCCAGGTCTACTAGTTCATGCAGGCAGGTAAGAAACAAGGGGAATGGCTTCGCCCCAGCTACCGCTATCCTTGGTAAACCCAAAGAGTGTAAGGAATGGGAAGTTGCAGCCTCTCTCTATGAACACCTGGGGCCGCGCTGAATTGTTCTTTGGGCATTTTACGCCTATGTTGTACAGTTTGACTGATCTGTTATGTGGTATGTGCAGGTGGTGCGTGGAGCTTGGAGCTTGCGCTCTATTTGTACAGCTCACGACTCCTCTCTCTGTGGCTGGGCGTTGAGTTTGGGCTATGTTAAATGCCGGACGTGTGTTGTGCAATGGGCCATAAACAAAATTTTGGGGTATTTCATATATTAAGGATTAAGTAGGATAATGAATCATAGATGGTGCGCATGTATGGATTTATATCAAATACAACTATTTTTCCCTTTTATTTTGTTTCACAGGTCTCACGATATTTGATTGTTTTCTGCATTTTGAAGTGGGCACAGAGGATAGCTCTTGTTTCGGGTGAAACCATTTTCATTACAAGTCATAATGGGCAGTGGAGCAGCAGGGATGGGGTTGTTGGGTCAACATATTCTGAACCCAACTGTGAACTTGATGCCCAAAACTTCACAAGTAGTTTTGGGGGTTCCATGCCAACAAAAAAGCAACAAACTAGGAGGTGTGAGGTCGTGCCCATCATATAAACCTTTTTGTATCACAACAAGCTTGACAATGGGAAAGTCTTTAGCGTCGGCACCGGCGCAGGCGCAACCCTGCAACTTCCCAAGTGTGTATGTTGTTTGCCATATGGTTTATTTATTTTTGGTTGAAATCGTTGCATGTATTACATTAAGAATAAAGATACATTTACCTGAAGATCATGATGTATTTGTAATTGCTGTAAGATTTGTTGTTAAATTTAATTAACATATATAGTCTGTGTGACATCCTTAATCATCTTGGCATTTTAAGACCAAGTGAAGAAACACAGATCACAGTTGAATTTAGTTTGACTTACAGTTGCTGAAAATATTCATGTTTGAAATGAGCTGTTGCAAATAAGCTCCTTATCTTCATTTCATGAGCTATGCCAAATAACTCAGTTTTAGTTATGGTTATGTTGAGTTAATGGTTAGTGATTGGCTTCATAATTTTCCAAACTGGATGACAACAAACAAAAAATATAGACTTCAATAATACAATTGATGCTCCTGTCAAACCGTGCCCGAGTTACTAAGGGCACTAAATTTATTGTGTTTTCTTTAGCTAGTTTGTAAATTACTCCTTGCAGAGGGCAAGCAGATCTTTGTAGATCCTCCTCTGAGTGAACTCGATCCTGACATGAATGCAATAATTGAGCAAGAAAAGCAGTGGCAGTTCAAAGGTTTGGAACTTATTGCTTCTGAGAATTTTACATCCCGGGCAGTGATGGAAGCTGTTGGATCATGTCTAACAAACAAGTATTCGGAAGGACTCCCTGGTAAGAGATACTATGTGCAACATGATTACTGTAGTTCTCATTTTGTTAGTAAGGATTTAGTTCTCATTTTGTTAGAAAATATTTGATTGTGCTAGTGTAATTGTCAGAAGCAAAGTTGCATATTTCTCATCGAACGCTGAAGTTTTCGTCTTACATACAAACATTGCGAAGTATTTTACAAAAGTATGGAGTGTGGTCTGAAACTACCATGCAAACAAATAGTGGTAATATTAAAATAGGTTAAATGTGTAAGTATTATGTTTTTTTTTTTTAAACAAAAATTTGTATCTAGTTTAGTAATTTACTGGTTTGCACTCATTTTAGTGTTTTTTTTTTTAAAATCAAATTTTGTCATTGTTTTTGCCGGTTTAAATAGATGTCTTTTACATATTCCTATTTATATGCCTTTTTCTTTAATTATATATTGATCTGCATATAATAGATATTAGTGGGTTTGGCTTGTAGGAGGTGGAGCTGGAGCTAGAGCTTGGCCCTTCAGGCCCAGATTTCAAACAAATAGCTCTGATACCATGTGTAGTAGCCGTACAAAAAAAATACAAAATTTAATTCTAATTTAGCATATAATTCTTTCTTATATTAAAATAATTCAATCACCAACATATGAGCATATGATATTCGACAAAAAAAATTAAAATTTTATCCACAGCATAAGAATTACTCAACAAAATAATTAAATTACCTCTCCCTTATGGTAATTCCCCCGTCGATCTGGTTGTTCGTTGTTGAACTGTGTCAAACACTGCCCAAAACCGAGTTTCCACCCTGCCAACTAGGACAACTTCCTAGCTCCAGGATACCATATGGATATCCTGGCCCCCGTGCCCAAAACCTCCAGCAAACCGGTGCCCCCTGTACTAATCCTTCCTGACTACAGAACTCAACTCCTGTGAAAATCCCAGAGAACCCTCCCAAAACCCCCGTACAATGATAATCCCTACCTTTGTAAACCTCCTCCCTTCATATCCCTCCTTCACCACCCTTTCACCTCATTTACTTCCTTACCTACACATTTATTACTTTATCCACCTAGTTAATGCCCCTTATCCACTTATTAATGTTCCTTATCCATTTATTAATGCTCCTTATCGCCTCTTTCGTAAACCCTTAATTTAAACAATATAATTTATTAACCCTCTTAATTTAATACCCATGTCAATGAATGTAACAGGTAATTAATTAATCAATTAATTAATCAAATTATAACCATTAATTAATAAATAAATATTTAATTAGTATCATTATACCAATCTTTGTTTAATTAATAATATGTTAGAAAAATTAATTACCTCATAAATTTTTACTTAATAATTCCCTAAACATATATTCTACTAGGGTTGTTACACAGAAAGAAGTCAACAATCAAGAGGAAATTGGAAAAAGACTTATGACATTTTGTAGAAAACAACAAGATGGAAACATGGACTCTGTTAGACAAGAGAGCCAATTACATATTGTAGAAAACAATAAGGATGTAGATGGAAGTGTGGACTCTATGAGACAAGAGAGTGAATTATATATTGCAGAAGACAATAAGGATGCAGATGGAAGCATGGACTCTGTTAGACGAAGGGAGTTGATTACATGCACTTATACATGAAGCAAGGATTAGGAGGGAGCTAATCCTATGATCCATTGAAGATGATGAATTATATATCCATGGTAGCAGCCATGAAAGACAGTATGTGTTCAGTTCAACCGCAGAAGAAGACTTCTTCGAAGAGAAGCCTTAAATTATTCCTGGTTGTCCATCTAGATCCGTGATCCTATGATGAAAGGAAGAGGTGGAATCTCTAGGGCATGGAATCCATAAGAAACTCCATGGACCCAAGATCTAAAGAAAAACATGAAGAAGAGCATGAGGATTCCAAGAAAGAAAGAGAAACCAGAGCAACCAGTCATTGTATCAAGAATCACAAGATAACCAGCCTGATATGAACTCACTAAAAGCAATCAAGCAGAAGAACTAAAAGTCATGTTGAAGAACAGTGTATGGAAGACTTATGAATGAAAGCATTGTGAGATCTAGAACCAGAGGTTCTCCTAGATGGAGGGAGAAGACTATGATGATTACTTGTTCCAGTACACCAGACATATCACTACATGAGTCATTATATCATCCGCGACATCCATGAGTTGGATATCTACATCAAATGAATGCAAAGAATGTTTTCCAAAGAACTTGAATAAAGAGCGTATGAAGAGCAATCTCAAGACTCTAAGGCATACCAGAAAGAGACTCTTACATGTAGATAAAAGAAGATAACTTGGTGGAGAACCTCTAGTGCACATCAGAAGCGTGGTGAAGATTTCCTATAACATCAAGATGACTACCCAGTAGATCAGATCTCATGATGACAGAAGAAGTGCCACATGGATATGTTCCAGCTTTCCAACTATGATATACTCTATTGTTCAGATCTACATGAAGCCTTCACAATGTTCCAGACTAAAGTACATTTGAAATCAAGCATTACATTATCCATGATGAAGTCCAGAAAGGAGAAAATGACTCTCCAATACGTATCTCCACAGATGAGCAGATAAGCAGACATTTTGGTAAAGCTTCTATCCAAGATGAAAGAGTTTGCGTACTCAAGCTGGAGCTCGTGGAAACAACTTCCTTCTTATTGAAAAAGGAAGAAATGACTCTCCAAGTTAGGAGGGAGCACTGAAAACATTATTGAATACATTCATTTTCAAGATTGAAAAATAGTCCATCTTGGACAAATGATTTTTTATTCGGAAAGTAGATTGAGATTTCTGACGGACAATCACTTCCCATTGTGGTTAAATGGGAAGTAGTCTAATTGTTGATGTATCATAGACAATGACTTCCCGTTGTGGTTAACATGGGGAGTGGTCTAGGGCAGTCTCTCTTCTTGAGGGTTACTCAATAAGATTGGCCCGCCTCGCCAGACAACGATTTCTCATTGTGGTTAACATGAGGAATGGTCCATTTTGAAGGTTGATGTAGGACAATCTTTTCCTCTTGTGGTTAATAGAGGAAACCAGACAGTCATTCCTTAGGGTTTATACATTCTCTCCAGGCTGCACTTTGATTAGTGTAGGAGGAATGGTCCAGGCTCAACATTCCTTAGGGTTATACATTCTCTCCAGGGTGGACTTTGATTAGTGTAGGAAGAATGGCCCAAGGTGGGGAATGGTCCAGGTTCAGAAGACAGGACAATTATTCTTCCTTGCTTGAGAAGAATAGTCTAGATATCTCATTATTCTACTCTGAGGCAGATATTCTTTCAGATATCACAGATGTGAGTGAAATATTGGCTCAGATGATTCAGTTTATATCATAACATTGTTTCTGTGCAGGTTGCTATCAGATGTTTGTTATGAAGACTGTATGACAGTAGATGTAGACTACTATGGTGGATATGTTCCACTATTCGTGAGGCAAATATTCTTTCAGATCTCACAGATGTGAGTGAAAGATTGGCCCATATGATTTAGTTTATATCATAACATTGTTTTTGTGTAGGTTGCTATCAGATGTTTGTTATGAAGACTATATGATAGTAGATGAAGACTATTGTGGTGGATATGTTCCACTGTTCGTGACTATACGTTTTTGATCAAGTACTTGTGTGTTACTTGGTGTGGTAGTGTACAACTGAATTGTAGCTATGTACTACTATGGATAGACACAATTGTGTTCTATTTTTGTTCTAATTTCCTTGAAGACTATCAACAGTTTATTGGAGATAATCATCATCCAGACGAATGATGAACGAAGATTTTCTAGATGGAAAATGGTTCAGAGCATTTACTCTTCTAGATTATAAGAATGGCTCTTGTATCACTCTATGGTGTGAGTGACTTATCCAATATCATGTCTGATTAATCAAATGAATTATGGTTTCGAGAGATGATGCAGCTGATGGTGATGGTGATGCTCATGATCTAGTCATGAGATAGTCTAAATGACTATGTTGATGTTACCGGGTAAATGGTATGTTTTTTGTTTTTTTTTGTGCTCAAAGACCATTACCTGTAATACCTCCCTAGCTAGGAGGGAGTGTTAATATTATGGTAGCTGCGGGAGGTATTTACCTCCACATGTAAACCTGACGAGAATAGAAGACTCCGGAAAGCAAGAGTAAACCCTAATGAGTTGGCTAATAACCCTAGAAGTCTTATCAGCTCAAGAAGATAATTTATATTAGGTTATTAGCCTCCAAGAGAAGAAGTCGACCATAAATAATAATAATATATTGAACATACATGTACCCAGAAGGAGAAGTCGGCCCCAACAAATCTTGCAGAACCACTATAAATACAGGGCGCCAGTTCTCATTTGACACATCTCAGAATTGCAAAGAGCAACTGGTGTGCACTGCAGTTCCCAGTTTGGTGTGCACATGTGGAGGAGAGCTGTAGGTGTAGATGCTACAACAACCAGTTTCAATATTGGCTTGGACTATCTCTTGGCTAGGGTTTGGACTATCTGATCAGCTATTGTTGGTGCGCTATCCTTGGAGGAAGATGTGCTACACCTTGTTTGGCTATCTAGCCTAGGGTTTGCTTCTAGAGTAATTATCAGTCAAGGTTAAGGTGCTTGGAGCGTGGCTTCGGCCTATGGTTGGGTGACGAGGGTATCATCAATGGTAAAACAAGCACAAAATCTTCTATATTCTAACAGAATCCACATGCATGAATAAATAGATCGATATTATGGCACATACACTTCAACAGAACAACCTTGGAAAATTCATTCCAGAGGGAGTCAAGAAGCAAAAGGAATAAGATCATGCTCCTAAGAAAGGTAATAATCATGCCCTGATTGCAATTAATTCCTCATCTGATTCATGGATTACAGATTATGGTGCATCCCATCATATGGAAACGAAAGAGATTTTTCTCTTCTTTGATTCTATGCTCAAGACCCCCTATTATCATGGGGGATGATACTCCAGTAGCAGTAGTAGGAGAAGGGAGAGTGGAACCCCACAATGACAATTTTGAGAATGTTTTACATGTTCCAAAAATTTCTATGAATCTTCTCTCAGTTTATCATATCACTTAGAAAGGTAAAAAGGTTGAATTTACATCTGATTCAGTTTCAGTAATTGACATGCATGACAATTCCATCATTGCAATTGGTGAGGTGGATCACAAGTCAAGGTTGTATAAATTCATTAAGTTTTCTGATGATGAATCCTCTTTTCTAACTACACATAAGAAGAGTACTTTGCATGCACCTTCAGTGAAATATTCATATACTCTTGTGCTTCCATCAATTTCAGACATCAGAGATGATTCCATACACTCAGATTATGTACATGTAAATACGCAGCTAGTACATCTAGATAAGAAGTCAACGTTGAAGCTTCAACATATGCCCAAGAAGGCACAATTCACACTTCAGGCAGCAGGTATCCTTGCAGGGAATCCATTGGATTCAAGGAGGACTCGATTTGAACACGAAGAGCATTCTCATGTACTTTTAGCTTTAAAACCTGCGATGCCCATGCATTTTTATATGGTTCAATATTCTAATCTGCAGATCTACAATGAGGACATGGGCAATCCATTATGTAAAGAATCCATGCAAAAGGAGTATGACTCACTCCTAAAGAGCCAAACGTCGCATCTAGTTCCACTTCCACCAGAAAGGAATATTTTTAGGTGCAGAGGGGTCCACAAGATCAAGAGGTACACGGTTCGATAGGTTACAAAAGGACTTCATGAGATCCATAAATATTTCTACATCTTCACGAAGACTTTCAGTGAGCAAAAGTTTCAAACTTTGTGGTATCTTCTTACAATGAAGAACACAGTTTCCTAGTAGTTGTCATTTTCTTCTTTTGATACATTGTACTTTGAGGGGGGGTTTTGTTCCCACATGGTTTTCCCTCTTTCCTCATTGTTATTCAGTGTTCATTAGTTACATTGTACATGAGTACCTAATATGGTCTAATAGCCAGGACCCATTTTTTTTACTCCATAGTGATGTTCAGGGGGGGTGTTGAAGAAATTTCTATTTTCGACACACTAGTTAAGTGGGAGTAACACTAATTCAATGTGAGTTAATTGACTAGTTCTATTTTAGACTTTCTAATTTTACACCATCACTATTATGCATTCATTCCTAATTATAGGATGTCATTGCCTACATGAGTAAATATCACTCACTCATTGATTAGATCCTAATATACATTGATTCTCATTCTTCATTGTGTATCTCTCTTTCTTTTCTTGATAAGCTTTGTTTGTGTATGCTTTAGCTAGGTCTCCTGTACAAGTTTCCATGAAACACTAACATGGGTGACCTATTGTTGAGAATTAGAAAAACAAAGTCTATGGTTGGGAGGAACATCCTCGGTCTGCAACGAATTGGTGATGGTTTAATTAAAGATAAGTTATGTATGTGTTTTCTCTATATTTATATTTCGCTATGTATTATTATTACCTTTGAGATCCATATTTATAATGTGCCTTCTTGTTGGTTATTGCTATGCGTGGAACATTGTTCTTTTCTTGGATGGTTTGGAATGAATCTTGATATTTCTTGTGTGGTTATTGCATTGTTTCATGCTTATTTTCGAATTAATTATTAGTAGAATTCAAGATTAGTTTTGGAGGTGAGTTCTTTATGTAGTGTTCCCAACTTGTGGGTGGCTGGGAACATTAATAAAATGAGAATCCTTTGTCAATTTATCAACCACTACCAATATTGAATCATGTTTCCTTACTGTTCTGGGAAACTTAGTTATAAAATCAATGGTTACCACTTTCCATTTCTTCTCTTGAATTGGAAATGGTTGTATCAAACTGACTAGGTGTCTATGCTCGTATTTCACTCTCTGACATTCCATGCATCTGAAAATGTAATCAACAACATCTTTATTCATTCTTATCCAAAATAATTGGCTTCTTACTGCTGTAATTGTTTTCTGGTAGCCAATTTTTCGAACATATGGAACATTATGCATTTCCTTTAATACCAAATTCCTAAGTTCTCTGGAACTAGAAGCATAAATTATGTTTTTGTGCATAAGAAATCCATCTTATTTGATCTCACAACATTTGAATTTATGTTGTAGATTCTCTTGTTGTAAGCTCTCCTTTACGTGTAAGTAATGATGGTTTGTAACTACATCATTTAATTTTTATTTTTATTTAAATTTGACTAATGCATACTAATGGTTCTAGCATGCATGAGGTGTACCCTTCTACTGAGTGCATCAACAAATTTTTTTCATTCCCCTTGATATGCTTGATGTCAAATTCACATTCAATTAAAAATTACATCCATCTTGTTTTCCTGGCATTCAAATTTAGTCATTCAAAAGTATATTTTAGACCACTATGGTCCGTCCTTAATTCAATTTTCTTCCCCATGAAATAATGTCTCCACCTCTTCAATGCATGAACTATGAAACAAGCTCCAAATAATGTGTGGTATAGTTCCTCTCATGTTTTTTAATCGTTCTTTATTTATAATTGATGACATATCCATTTTGAGTGAGGACTCCACCAAGTCCTTCATTGAATGTATCTATACAAACCACAAAATTATCATTTGGGTAAAAAATATTTAAAATAGGTGCACTAGTATGTAAATAGTTTAGCAGATTAAAGTTCTCTTCACACTCTTCTCACCATTCAAGATTAACTCCCTTATTTTGCAAATACATGATGGTATGAGCGATATTAGAGAATCATTTTATAAATCTTCTATAGTATTCGACTAGTCTCATAAAATATATGATTTCTGAGACATTACTTGGTGTTGGGCATCCTCTAATGGATTCAATCTTCTCTAGATCCATTGTTATTCCTTGTTTTGAAATAATGTGTCCCAAGTAAAAGATTTTTTCTTTGTAAAAATAACACTTACTAATATTGTCATACACCTGATGTTCCCTTAGTACTTCCAACACCAACCTAAAGTGATGTTCATGTTCTTCCTCAAACTTCAAATAAATAAATATGTTATTGAAGAACACAATGAAATACTTATTCATATAATTTCTGAACATGCCATTCAATAAGCACATAAAGACAACTAGTCAATTGGTCATTCCAATATGAACCACTACAAATTAATAATGTGTATACATGGTTCTAAAGGTTGTCTTACTGATGTCTTCTTCCTTGATTCTTATTTGGAGCTCAAGTATATATCTGCAAATATATTTTCCCCTCTTAGTTGATCAAAGAGGTCATCAATTTTGGGTGAGGGTATTTGTTCTTTACAATAGCTTTATTCAGCTATCTAAAGTCAATGAAAATACTCAATGTTACATTCCTATTTTTGACAAAGATTATTGGTTCTCCCAAAGGTGAAACACTTGGACATATGTACCCTTTCTTCAAAAACTCTTCCAACTGCATTTGTAATTCTTCACCAAAGTACACCAAACCTCTTCTCCCCATGTTTCACCACCCAAAGACAATGGACCCCCTTTAGTCCCATGCAGTCCCTTAGGTTTTCCGCTTCATTCCAGGGCTCCAATGCATCTAGTCCAGAATATCCATGCTGGGACTCTCAGTATTCATAGCTATGAATACAATTAATCACATTCCAATGCATCTCACACATGAAGGTATTAATTCATGGCTAGAATTCACTAGTAACTAGCATAACCAATAAACAATGGCTCCTTTTACAATAATTCATTTTCCTTCTTTTCCCAATCCAAGATCTGAATGAATGGGAATAATGAATGAGAAAAGAGTGAATGGACATATTTAACAAAATGAATACCATGAACATAGATATTGTTAAGATAATAACCACCTCTATGAAATTTTGATGTCCACTGGCCTTCATTTTCCCATAAAATGTATACCCGCAACTCAAGCATCTGTGAGGCTGACATGAACAACTACTCTATCCATGCTACCTCTCCTGGTCAGACTTTGTTGTAGGGGTTAAATGCTCTACCCCTCTACCAACATCACTAGAAGGCACCTCATGCTGAGACAATTTCACAAAACTTCCATGTTGCATGAGGCTTAGAGTAAACATTGATAAATATAACTATGTATGTTGGATTCCTTTTGCAATGGGAGGATGCTAAGTAGTGGGGTTAGGCATTCGCCTAGGAGTACGAGGACCTAATATAGGGTCACACATATCATTCTCTCTATCCCGTGTAGAGACCCTAGACCCACCTTCTAGAATTCACTAATGTCAAAGTAGTTGACTTGGTGACCCAAAATAAATTATGCCCATAATTTCATCATGAAGTTTTGCCGAACACCTTGAACCATCTATCCATCAAATTATACCTAAATTGTTGGTGGATACACCAATCCATACAAATTGATATATTGTTTAATGGTTTTTGTACCCCGGATCTAACATCAATAAATAGAGACATCAAATCTTGTTACGCAATATTCAAGTCTTTGACTTGGTTTTTATCCATACTAGTCATGTAAAAGTCAAACATCGTAGCCCTGTATTTTGAAATACTAGTTAATTTCCCTTAGGAACTTGTAAGGGGTGATAGAATGGTGTCCAATGAAGAGGCCAATGGAAATAAACTAGGATCTATTATACCCCTTAAGTCACAGACAAATGATCTCAAAGAGGTGAACCTTTCATCAATTTTTGTGTTTATTTTTGGTGGTTGTGGTGGTTTGGGGTTTTTCTGCACATTCGTATGGTTGTGGTGGTTTGGGGTTTTTCTGCACATTCGTATGGTTGTGGTGGTTTGGGGTTTTTCTGCACATTCGTGTGGTTGTGTTGGGTTTTTATTATCTATAGGTTCCATCATAAATATTCTACTTCAATTTAATAATGGAATTCATATAAATTAGGTAAAATTTTAAATTAAATAAAAAAATTACAAAAACCATGAAAATAAATAGTTTAAGAAATTGAAAAAACAAGAAAATAATCACAAATACATACCAAGAGAGAATTAGGATCTTATACCATTTCCACAAGTTTCTTCTTCTTCAAAGGTGAGTGGAAATAACCTACGAAAAACATCATTGTGAACAATTTTAAGTAATTTTACCTTGCATTCATACTCTATAATATGTTCAAATGCAATTGTGTTTCCTTCATTATTAAACTTTACTAATAAATATACTACATATCTTATAAGGTCATGCAGATGCCCTTATAAGAACAATGTGGTATTGGCCTCCCATGAAAAGATAGGAGATAGGTATTAAATATGATATGTGCTTAATATTAATATACTTTATTCATAATTCATTTGAACATGGCTCCATGCATATTTTTTAATAAAATGTTTAGTTAGCTAGAGTTTGTGGATCTTTTTTATTTTTTTATTTTTATAGTAGTTTTCAATATTATAATATATATAATATAATAAATGTTTCTTTGAACCACAAATTTATAATTGCATAATAATTTCAATGTAACTATACAATATTAAAAGAAAGTTTATTCTAGTATCACTTTGGTGCCACACATTCCAAAACATTAATAATTAATATATATAACAAATTCCAATTAAAGTTCTATAAGTAAAAGAAAAGAAAAGTTCAAGGCATATGCGACACTATCCATTCAACCAAACTTACATATATTCGAATTCATTTATGTATGCAATTGCATATGCTCTTATTCATTGCTAGACATGCTACATCCCCATTAATTATATACATAGTTGCAAGATTGAGGATATGCTCCAAAATGTGGTCCATATGCTTCATGAGATTGAGGATATCTTCCATGGTTTAATTATTGATGTTAATTATCCAATTAATTTCATGAAAAATATTTATGACATACCTTTTCAACTCCAAGGGAAATTGCTACTTTTTAATATCTACTATCTTAAATATCTTTAGCACAAATTTATTAAAAGTTACTTAACATGGAAAAAAATATACTACTATCATATTGAATTTTACTTTCAACAAAACATAGAAATCAAATTGATGAGGTATTGAAAGCCAAAGAAATAAAAATTTGTAAAGCAACTAAACCTCGGGGATTAACAAGGCCTTATGAGGAAGGAAGGAATATGCATCCATACTTAGATAAATTATAAAAAATAATCCCATGCAAGGAATTCCCACCTTGCATCTCATTCAACATACTAGGGCATACTAGGTATTCCTACCTTAGAATGGAAATAAAGGAACCTAACTTAGAATGACAAGGCCCACCATAGTTTCAAATCGATATAAGAAAACCAAAGGAAGGATATTGGTTGGGAGAAGGAGAAAGAAGTGACAATCAAACAAGATTATGCATGTAAATGAATGATAAATGCATAGAAAATGTAGCTATAGACAAGTCATGTTTCCATCCCCTCTCTTTTCCTCACCAAAATGTTGACATGACAACATGTCCCTTTTCAACATCATAGGTTCACGTTGTTGATTCTAATGGTAGCATCAGATAGGTATTTCCACATAGGTCTATGTGTCTAGATGTGTCAAGATCGTCCAAATCCTTTTACTCCTTTTACCTTGGTAGATTTACTTTAATTAAATGAATTATTAAAGTAAAGTACTTTTACTAATTAATTATGTAATTAGTTAATTGAGTTATTTAAGGAAAGTGCTAAAAGAAATTAGCATGTAATCTGAGCATGTAAATATCAAGTAAGGTGAGAAACAATCTCAACCGCCAATCACTTTGGATATTAGAAATAGATTATAACTCACTATTATAAAAGAAATTCTAGGGAGAAGGAGAAGACACTTGATGTGATTGATGATTTACAAGATTTGTGTTGAAAGAGTTAAAACAAAGGGTTGAATCATGGAGTAATGCGATTCAAGATATCAGATAGTTGGATAAGGATTTCCATCTAGAGATCAGTTCAAGGAGAAGAGAGAACATAGGTAGCGCAGGTGGGTTTTAGCCAATGGAATCCACAAGAAAGTGTAGCATTGTACAAAAGTTTCCATACATTATTTTTGTACATGTACATGGGTTTGAGTAGGGAAAATCATGTATGTAGGTGGTTTTGTTGAAGGAAAGGTGCATACACCTAGAAAGGCATGCAATTATGGGTCGTACAACATAACATACTTTGTCATGTTTGTTTGTAGTCGCATATCTCTCAGTGGGTTGTTATCCATGTTATGGGAACCCTGATTTTAGCATAATAAAATAATTATAAACACTCTTTTTCCCTTAGGGTTTTTTCCAGGGGTATATACCCAAAAGTATTGGTGTTTATGTATGCATGATTTGGTTTCTAGTTTTTCTTCCACTAGATTTATTGAGTTGAATATTTCAGCACTATATTTTTGTTATGTGAGCTGCTAATATGATCGTAGTAAGGAAATCACTAGATAACAAAGTACCTAGTTTTTGAAGTAAGAGTAATTTAAAAATGGTATTATATCCCATTCTCTCAAGGGAATCCATATCTCATATCCATAGTATATCCATAACCAACAAGAGGAAATAGAAGGATGAATTTCAGGGAAACAATCGTATTGAATTAGAACTAGGTTTTCACATGTTTATTGAGGTGTACACAAGTTGCAGTTATGACATTTGCGTACATAAGCTGGTTGCAATGGTGAAAATTGTTTACATACCTAGGTTGATGTGGTGACACTCACGTACATACATGGGTTGCAATGGTGACATGCATGAACACACAAGCATAGGTCAGTACAAGGATAGTTCCTAGAAACAAGTTATTTTCTACGGTAGGTTATCAGGTCTTAGGGACGGAAAAACATCATTTAGTTTTGAAGACATATTGGATGAGGCGTCCAACTTCCTATCTTGGAGATAATCAATGAATTTGGAATTGAAAGAGTATGACCTTTCGAAGTTAGTGGACACATTTTTAAATCCACTAATATATCCAACAACTTTGGAAGATCACAAGAAGAAGGAGATCTAAGCAGAGAGGTTGCTCTTGGATTTACTAAAGGATCATATGATTCCTCACTTATCCAAGAATAAGATGAGAAAAGAGATGTTTGATGCCTTAGTAAGTTTACTCCAGAAAAAGAACACGAATAGGAAAATGGTCTTAAGAAATAAACTCAGATCATTGCAAATTTCTATATCTAACAATGTTACCAGCTACCTCATGAGGATCACATGGGTGTGTGATAATATTGAATCCATAGGGGAGAAAAAAAGGATGCAGAGATTGTGAACATGGAATTAAATGGTATTCCCATGTCATGTGAACCATTTTTCAAGGGAGTTTTTGCTTGGGAAAATATCCCAGATTCACAGAGACATTGGGATGATTGCATCTAGGAAGAGAATCATGAGGATTATAAGGGAAACAATAAAGGAAGTAGTGATGAGAACTTTTCCCTTGTCAGTAATACAAGAAAGATAAAAGGAAATAGTTATACCAAGAAGGGTAACATCAATGGAGGATCATGAAATCCAGGGAAGAAGAAGGACTTGAGTAAAATCAAGTGATTCTCATGTCATAAGAATGGATATTATGCATCTCACTGTCCAAAGAAAAAGAATAAGGGTAAAAAATAGACACATAGAATATCATCAGTAAAGACGCGACTTGATGAGTTTGAAATGAAGTTTGAGAAGGATTTTTCATTGGTTTGGTTCTTGGACAGTGATGCATCTTGTCATATCATAGAGTCATTAGAGATATGTAATAGTCTGATGAAGAGGGACTCAAATATTCATGTGAATGTTGGTGATGATTCCAGGTATGCAGTAAAGGGAGAGGGAACAATTATGTTCCATCTTGAGTTAGGAGGTTCATTAGATTCCTAAGATGTGCTTGACGTATAAGTTCTGAAGAAGAATTTGATTTCATTTTTAGATATGGAGGAAAGGGTTTTTTTCGTAACTCTTCTGAGAGGGAGGGTACTCATATGTTGATAGAAATCTATCCCATAACATGTAGTGGTGGTAGAGAGGATATTTGTAAAATTTGTAGGGAAATATTGTTCAGGATTTGGTACATGACAGTGACAACGTATGTGAGTTGTGGCACAAAATTTTGGGACACCTACACTATAGAACATTGTCGATTCTAAGGGGGATTGTTACAATTATTATAGAGTTCAATATTGAGCAGTGGGGAGTGTGTATACAATGTGTAATTGAAAATAATTCAAGAACTACTTTTCCTAGCAGTGAGAGTATGTATAATGGGATCTTGGATCTTATTCATTCATATGTGAGTGGGCTTATGTCACTAGAGTAATTACAAGGATTTTCATACTATGTGGCTTTTATTGATGATTTTTCTAGGAAAACCTAGATCTTCTTTATGAATACCAAAGATGAGGTATCCAATTGGTTTAAAGAGTTAAAGGCTCAGGTGGAGAACTAGATAGGGAACACAATCAAGGTGTTGAGGTCACATAATTGGGTAGAGTACACCTCCAATGACTTCAATGATTTTTTCAAGGAGGAAGGTATCAAGAGGGAGATTATCATACAATCCTCAATATAATGAGGTTGTAGAGAAAAAGAATTGGTCCATCATCGCTTCTTCCAGGGCTATGACACATGAGTAGGAGTTTCCTATGTCTATGTGGACAAAGGAATGAAACACAATGATGTATGTGCAGAATAAGAGTCCTCACAAGATGTTGGGGGACAAGACTCCATAGGAGGAATTCTAGAGAGTTAAGCCAAATATTGGTCATTTGGGGATTTCTATTTTTCCAGTTTACATCCATGTTCCTATGAAGAAGAGGAAAAAAAATCGAGCCTTCAGGTAAAAAGGGTATATTTTTGGGCTATAGTGATACCTTAAAGGCCTATAACATCTTCATTCTAGTGAAGTGGAAGACATCTGTGAGTATATATGCTAAGTTCAAGGAGAGATTGGAATCTAGCAGACCTCACCAGTCATCAACAATGATAGAGGATAAGGATAAGTAGGCTTCGAAGGATGACCAATAGTCATCATTTCAAACTTCAGGAAGAGAGGAGGAGTTATCACTTTCCATTGTTGTCAGGAGACCCATATATCTATTACAGACATTGAAGGATGATGGTGAGGCTCCTAGGAGTGCAATTAGAGAGCATAGGCCTCTGAAGAATTTTTTGAGCTATATGGAACTTATGAGTAGAATCATTGATGTTGAGCTTTCCATTTTTGAGGAATCAATAGATCAACAAGTAAGTTTAGATTCCAAGGTATAGGATTACAAATCTATCACAAGGAATGATGTTTTGGAAATAATGTCAAGACTAGAGGAGAAGTCATTTGTGAGTTCCATGTGGCTGTACAATATCAATAATGTTGCATATGGTAGCATACATAAGTTTAAAGAGAGGTTTGTAGAGAGAGGGTTATCCCAGAAAGAAAGAGTAGACTATGGGGAAACAATTTTCCCAGTCACTATGTATTCTTATATTTAAGCTATTGTTTCTATTTATTCAGTTATGAGGTGGAGGTGTAACGACCCCGCCGTTACTAAAACCAAACGACTCATAACAGGTCATTTTTTTTAAGCCGTGTTAGGAAAATTTACGTATCATAAACATTAGTCAACATCGTCAACACAACAATCCCATAAGTTAACGAAACAATAATAAAGCATCAATAGTTCAATGCTATGCATGACTGACATATCGTCACCATGAATCATGACACGCACATCGTTGTATTAACATATTAATTACAACAACCCAACATTATTGCATTCTACCATTAATAATGACGCAATTCCATACAAAACTTCAACATTCAACGCATCGCGTAAAGGCCCTCATCATTTATCACTGAGAAAACATAAGATGCCACAACGAATCATAAATATCATAAGAGAATCACGAGAAACACAAATTCTACTACCCGCCCAACCTACCCTGCAAGGTTAGGACCTCCAAGACACATAAGCAACGCTCAAGCCCAGGTTCCCATCAATTTTGACCATTTAAGGTATCAGGGCTGGAGACTGTTATGAGGAACAAGGAGGTGTCTACATCTCACCCAACACCATCAATCTAGATGACTAAGAAAAACAACAACATCAACAATCATTTAATTCATCAATCCATCAATTCTAACATCAATAACCATGGAGTAAGTGTAATCATTACCGGTATCAATCACACATTATGTTTTTCAAGGCGCACTAGTAATCAAATCACTTAATTAGTCATAAATTAAAATTATTCAAGGTGCACGATAAAGTCCTACTACAACACACATCCATTTAATAGGCTCCAGAGCCACCTCTAAAGCGTTTTTATAAAAGTCCACTAAATTAACATCTCTAAATTAATTGACGCAACTCTGCCTATGAATCATTCCAGCAATAGTCCAGCTGTGGATTTATACACCACTTAGAGGACTCACTTACCACCTAAGGAACATTCCCAAATAAATCATAACTAAATATGAGATAATCAACTATGCTTAAACAATCCTAAATTCACATTTTCTAAAGGTGCAAGGTTAAATGATTCACTTTTAAAAGGCACACGAGATATCGAATTTCTATTTTATTCATACATCAACATTAAACATCTAAAGCACAACAAATTATTTTTCAATACACCACGATTACAACACACGGCTAACCATCTAGAACATTCTGTCAAGATTCCAATATACAATATCACGTGTCCAATTAATTGACGCAAACGCCATCACCAAAATATAACCTTAACCACTTAATCAACAACCTACGCAATTACCATCTATGTTCATTGTGTGCAAGACGTATGATGTCCGCAATAATCATTCGATACATTATATATTTTAAGGTTTGCAATAAGTCTATTACCTCAAGTAAAGAAACGTACCTTCATACAACATTGAATATCTAATATCAATTAGCGTATTATAACCAAGGTGATAGGTATATACATAAACATTGCATCTTCTAAAATTATGGAAGGGACCAAGATAGTGGTGTAACATTTAATAATGAAGTAGGTTGCCTTGAAGAGAACACGATGCCTAGAAATCCAAGTAGGGTGTGATTCTCCTTATTTTTCCTTTGGTCATTAGGTAGGCATAAGATTCAACCTAAATACAATAACAATCACATCTAAAAATCAATTCAAAGAACTTGTAGAACTTTAAGTTGAATGAGTTTCCACTCTCACGGGAGGTAACATTAACTCGATATATATTAGAGATATATATCATTTACAATCACAGAAACCAGGTAACATTAACTCGATATATATTAGAGATATATATCATTTACAATCACAGAAACCAGACTAGCTCAGAACAGCCATTACATATTCGTCCCGGAGACCCAGCCAGATTTGACCTCTAGACCTCCTCCCAACCATGAAGAGAGGTGTTGTCTTACCAATCGCGTTGTCCCGCGGGACTAGCCGCTTATAAATTTACTACAATGTTGAAGTGTTAATGGATTTAGTCCATGAATTTGAGGGCAACATTAGTCAATTCACAACTCTAATTCTGGGCAGATGGCAAACTGCGAGTAAGGTTCTAAGCATAAAACTAAGCCTAAGATTACCAAGGCTATGTATAAAACTGCCGAGTAAAAAGGGGGTAAATCACCCAGATAAGGAAGGAGACACGGGGATTAAATGCGAACCCAACTCTCTCACGGTTAACAGTAAAATCGCAACAAGCTCCCAGAGGCAAATCACTAGGCGTTTGAGTTTAATACGCTGAGTCAAATTAGGATAATCTTCACTCAGACAGTGAGGGAAATTCGCACTGACAATAAGTAGAAACCGCAGAGCAAGGAGATAATTTCTCTGGGATGTTTAAGTGAGGAAAACGACTGAATATTACCATGAAAAGTCACCGAGATCACTCCAGAATCCGGCTTCAAACTTCAGTTAAACTAGGCCAACTACAATAGTGAAGTGGAAATTTCGTTGGGTTAATGCATGGTGAAAATGCCTGGTGAAATCTCATGTAAAAACACAGAGAGAAATGCTACGCTTGCTCGGTCGAGTTAGCACTGTGCAAAGGTTTCTCTTCCATTGGAACATGCCCAAGGGAGGCCCCATTGTTCTATCTGTTAATTAAGGGAAGCGTGTTGCTGCTAGTGGTAATACATGGAAGGGAAAGTATCCCATCTAGCGCCCAGTGAATGGGTGCAACTCACAGGAAAAAAAATCGATAACTCTACCTATGGGAGATACGAGGAAACTGGGAGAGTTTTTCTGAATGCAGAGCATGGAAACAGCAGGGTCACATGCATAACTAGCTGAGGAAGGATACAGATAGATTACTTAGTATAAATTACTTAGATAGATTACTCACATAAGGATAAAACTCTATCTTACACAAAAATAAAAACAAGTTAATAACAAATGATCTAAGGACATATAGTAAGATATATGAGGATAGGATTTATCTCTACACAATAACACAACAAGATGTCAATCCATGAAGCAACAATTCATAACATTTATAAAAGTTCGCTATAAAAGTTAACGGGCCTTGGTGAATTACCCAAACAACGGGTGATTCAAAAATTAAACCACAATCCGAAGGAAGAAAAAATGCATACATTAAACTATTAAACTATTAGGATAGTTCATAGAGTTTTCCAGGAATTTCACTATCACATCAATTTCAATTGAGATTAAGAACTATTGTTCCGGAAATTCATTACAATATTCATCAATATTGAAATCTATATACAATTTTTTTTAACAATATACTAATGAAAATTTTACACATGCGTACCATATCTGAAGGTGATGATCCCGTAGACGTTGTCTCGCGAGTTCGCTCCGTTCAAATCCCGCTTGTTGACTGATGAGGCTTCACTAGTACCTCCCAGCAAATACTAGGGGTACTCTTCTTCCCCTTGAGCCCCCCGAGCCACAAAGGGGCCATGCACAAAATACCAGAGAATGCTAGCTCTCAACTCGCCTCACAAGGTCGAGCTACCACTCCTTACCTGAGATGGGTATCCCAACTCCCACAAGAGAAACTCGGTCAAGATAAAATTTCGGCAGCATAACATTACACAAGCTAGATGTGATCCATAATCCTCCTCCGTGTTCATTTTTATAGATTTTTCAAGTGATTAGTTTTTGAAACCTAGATTAGATTCTTTTTATTAAATTTAATTAGGAAAAACCTCCCACGTACACATGTCACCCGATCCTCTAGCTGCACTAGAAAATGATTTTATCAATTAATTAAATTTTCCTATTTCCCTAACCCACCTAAAAGCGTTCCTAAAAACACTCATTGATGTCTCTTTATTCCCTTACAATTCTTAAATGACTTACGCCTTACTTAAAGCCTAGTTGAGTTCACAAATAGAAAGTTTCAAAAGCTAGATTCCTTATTACGTTAGACATTCCCCTTTTTCTTTAAGTTTCCCCTTTTCTTTAAGTTCCCCTTTTTAACTAAGTTCAGAATTAGCAAGTTTAGACAAAGACAACAAATTACCCTTTTAATAAATTAATCCTCCATTAAAATTTTACTTTAATTATTAATGTTTGAAATTTCTTTACCCCTTTCTTGTTACATGTCTAATTAATTTTTTTTTTGTTCAAAGGTTCTACTTAGACCTAGGTTTTTAATTTCACTAGGCTAGGCGACAATTCTTAAGGGAAATTTTGTTATTAAAATTAACTCATCACATCATTCATTTTAAGGCCAACCAGGTCCTAAGGAGACATAGTTTTCTAGGCACTAGATTTATTAACTTACCATAGTTAAAATTGCGACGTGCCCTTCAAGATGCACTAAGTGCTCCAAGGGTGCCACTCACCTCTTTCTGTTTTATTCGCGCAACATGCCCTTGAAGACACACTATGTGCTCCAAGGGTGCTACTCCCCTCTTGACTGAATTTGGTAGACGTCAAACCCCTGGAGTCAATACTCCGTCATGTGATATTGTGGGTGACTAAGAGCCTCTAGGGAATAAGGACCCTGCCTTATTGTACACCCCTTAGAATCATCGTGAGCGACTGTCACAGTCTGCCCTCCCGGCATTGTGGCTCTCTCGAACTAGTTAATTGTTAACCTACAGTTCGAGCCACGATGGGAGTGCTAGTAGGCTATGGCAGGGCTACTGACACACCTCTCCCTCAATGTCTCTAGTTTTCGTGCAAAACCCCTTTACTCCAAATGTGAGTCTGGTGGGAAATCTATCGTCATCCTGCATCCATCAACGAAACATGTTAGTGATAACAATCAATATCATAATATCTAATCATATGTACATATGTCACAATAGCAACATTCAAACCCTAACAGTCCACTCCCTGATTTGATCCAGAGCCCAAGGATTTTCATCGATGCCTCGACACCCTGTAACATCCATATTCCTTCACACTCAGGTGAAACCAGTCAATAGCACCCGTCGATGTAAATACAAAAAAAATAACATATCATCAGATTCACATTATCTCATAATTATAATCAAAACAACCAACCGTATAATGAACCGGATCACTTGCACGCAAGTGTCCTAAAATATTAAGCCCGCTTAGTGCGCGCAAGAGCGGGATGTTACGTACACCCCCTCTTGTTTTAAACTTCGTCCCGAAGTTCTAGAGTATGTAAGTGCCGAAATAAAGTGTATCACAATATCATAGGTCTAGCTATAAAAAAAAATGGAAAATGCTGACACATATCATATGCTTCCTCCCAAGTTGCCAAGTGTGAACTATAGTTTTCCCACTGGAGCTTGACCTAATCTACTGTTCGATGTCGTAGCTATCGAATGTGATGGTCCAGGATGTGGATTGGCTCCGTCGTGAGTGCATCCTCGTCCGAAACCTGCAAGGAAATCATGTCAAAAACATGTGTAGGATTATTGACCTAAGGTCACACACAGATACAAGTTAAATATCAAGCAACACCTCAAGAAATGAGGCACGATTATTCGTTAGGCCCTTCATAATTATGGTCACGTGTTGTGCATCGACAAAACCCTTATGCTGATATTGCGCTTCTTCCAACCCTTTTTCATATCGTTTGTACTTGTTCTTTCGATTCTTGGATCGCTTCTGGTCCTACCAGGATCCAATCCTCGAGTCGATCCCAACTCAAAGGCATCCGAAACAATTTCCCATAAAGAAACTAAAATGGCACCATATCAATAGTGCTTTCATAGTTGTTGTTGTACACAAAGTTGGCCAGTGGCCAAAACTGATCCCAACATTTCTGTTGGTCCAACACACACATACAAAACACAACCTTCCCAAATTGGTTCGTTCCTTCGGTCAACATGTCTATCTCAAGGACATGTTGTACTAAAGTTTAGTGGTGTTCCCAAGGCCTCTTGGGAAACTCATCCAAAATCATCTTGCAAACACTGAATCCCTTATCAGATGCAATTCGTTTGGTACCTTTGACAATCTCAAGTCTTGCTGATATAAAATCTAACTATACCTAGCACCTGATGCATCGTAAGAATAGAGAAAAATGTGAACTATTCTTCAGGGTGTGAACTGTCATGAGAATCGAGTCCCGTCTCCATTCTGTTAACGACAATCCCAACAATAAAGTCCCTCAAAATTACTTCCCATTTTGATTCCATAAAAGCGCGTGTTTGTAGTAATCATGTCAAATGTATACGTTCATCCTTCACCTACTGACCTTCTAGACATCTTTCCATGCAGTTAACGGTGTTTTCCTTTATCCCTTCTGTAAGAATAAGGGCTTAAGTTCTATCCTCATGAAAAGTCACCGGGATCACTCCAGACTCCAGCTGCAAACTTTGGTTAAACTACCACAAAATTCGTGGCAAGACAATAAATCGTTCTCCAGGACAAGTGTGGGGGTGGGCGACATGGGTGTAGTATGATCATAAGAACCCAATGTAGAAGGGTAAAGACTTCATAACAAACTGAGCACGGGGGCATAATTTAAAAATAGGCCAACCACAATGGTGAAGTGGAACTTTTGTTGGGTTAATGCATGGTGAAAACGCCTGGTCACATCTCATGTAAAAACGTCAAGAGAAACGCTACGCTTGCTCGGTCGAGTTAGCTCTGTGCAAAGGTTTCTCTTCCATTGGAACATGTCCAAGGGAGGCCCCATTGTTATGTTCGTTAATTAAGGGAGCATGTTGTTGCTAGTGGTAATACGCAACACAGAAAGTCTCCCATCCAACGCCTGGTGAACAGGTGCAACTCATAGGAAAAAACATAAATAACTCTCACTACGGGAAATATGAGGAAACTGGGAGAGTTTTTCTGAATGCAGAGCATGGAAACATCGGGGTCGCAGCCATAAATGGATGAGGAAGGATACAAGAAATATGGTCGAAGTTTTAAACATGCAAAACATGGAAAGAGAGACCAGTCTATAATTTGCGCCTAAATAAAATCATTATACAAGTAATATATAGCAGAAAAAAATTTGCGTGGAAAAGGTTCGTCACACGGGCCATAAATAAAACAGAAAAATAGTAGGGGATAGATTACTTAGTTGAGGTTTCAATGAAAAGTATAGATAGATTACTTAGTATAAATTACTTAGATAGATTACTCGCATAAGGCTACAATTCATTTACATTAAAGGCTTCGCCACAACTAACCAGATTGATAGGGGATATATTGTAATAATTTGAGTTTCTAGACTTTATCTTACACAAAAACAACAAAAAATTAATAATAAATGATCTAAGGACATATAGTAAGATATAAGAGGATAGGATTTATCTCTACACAATAATGCAACAAGATGTCAATCCATGAAGCAAAAATTTAGAACATCTATAAAAGTTCTCTATAAAAGTTAACAGGCCTTGGTGAATTACCCAAACTTTCAAAAATTAAACCATAGTCTGAAGGAAGAAAAAATGCATACATTAAACTATCAGGATAGCTCACAGAGTCTTCCAGGAATTTCACTATCAGATCAATTTCAATTGAGATTATGAACTATTGTTCCAGAAATTCATTACAATTTTCATCAATATTGAAATCCATATACAATTTTTTTTTAACAATCTACTAATGAAAATTTTACACACGCATACCGTATCCGAAGAAGATGATCTCGTAGATGCTATCCCATGCATTCGCTCCATCCAGATCTCGCTTACCGACCAATGAGACTTCACTGGTACCTCCTAGAAAACGATAGGGTTACTCTTCATCCCCCTGAGCCCCTCGAGCCACAAAGGGTCCATGCACACAATACCAAAGAATTCTAGCTCCCAGCTCACCTCGCAAGGTCAAGCTACCACTTGTTACCCGAGCTGGGTATCCCAACTCCCACAAGCAAAACTCAGTGAAGATAAAAATTTTGCAGCTTAACGTTACACAAGACAGATGTGATCCATAATTCTCCCCCACCATCATTTTTATAGAGTTTTCAAGTGATTAGTTTCCCAAACCCTCATTATATTGTTTTTATTAAATTTAATTAGGAAAAACCTCCCCCGTACACATGTCGATCGATCCCCTAGTTGCACCAGAAAATCAATTTATTAATTAATTAAATTTGCCTATTTCCCTCACCCACCTAAAAACATTCCTAAAAACGCTCATCGGTGTCTCTTTATTCCCTTACAATTCTTAAATGACTTATGCCTTACTTAAAGCCTAGTTGAGTTCACAAATAGAAAGTTCCAAAAGCTAGATTCCTTACTAAGTTAGACATTCCCCTTTTTCTTTAAGTTTCCCGTTTTATTTAAGATCCCCTTTTTAACTAAGTTCAAAATTAACAAGTTTAGAAAAAGACAACAAATTACCCTTTTAATAAGTCCCCGAGGTGTAGGACAGTCGGTGACGGAGTGTGTTGTTAAGCCACTCCGTGATGTTAAAGTCACCGGTTCGAAACCTGCGGGGACAAAAAATCCAACCATGTTAAGGGTTGGTGTGGCTCAGGCCGAGTGCGATCCCCAGGTGATTT
>ML799027.1:514690-541273 GCA_009831015.1 Picea engelmannii | reverse complement strand
GAATCTCCCACGCTCACTGCACACAGACCCTCCTTCCCCACATGCCTGTTCCACCCCAGGAGAGTGCACCTTCTCTGTCACCTAGACAGTCCTTCGGTTGCTAGTCTCCCTTACCTTGGGTTATAGGAACAGACCAGACCGGAATTTTCTGGGCTCCAAGGCAGCTATAGGGATTCCTTCCAGGAGTTCTCTTCTCCCTCTGCGCACTTCCTCACCTGGAGGAGTCGCTCATAGGCTCGCAAGCCTCACACAGTCTAGCACTGCGCAATCACAACATTCCACAGCAAAACACAGACAAGGCTTTCCAAAAAGGTTCAACTGTCACAGGATAATCTCACAGGATGATTTTCGGAGCAGGCTCCACGCGCAGGCTAGCTCAACATTTACATACAGTTACAGGGTTCTTCCACTCGAGCTCAACACAGGGATTTCAGTTCAGGAAATGTGCACACGGAATTTCTCAGGAACAGACACAATCTCCACGCTCGCTGGACCAGGGTATACACACATTCCTCAGCAGAACACAGGCTAACTGTTTCAGAGATAATCCAGATATTTGGTAGAGGTCGTACCGGTTCCACGCACAGGGGTTTAGTTCAGAATGGAGGCGAGAGCCCAGTCTCGGTTCCGTTCAGGGTTTTTATTCGCATGCACCAGGGTTGACACTTGTCACCCTGGAAACTGCATGTTTTCCAACCGTACACCTTCCTCCCACCACTTGGGAACTCACAGGTCCCTCCAAAGGAACTTAGGATAAAGGAATGTACACATGGATTTTTGGAAATAATATTAAAATATTATTCCAGGCCTAAGCCCCCTAAGCTTAGCCCCTAGGCTCATTACTCAGCCCCTTTCCCACCTTTCAGCTCCTGATCCCTTGCCCAATCTGTGGATGCTCAGTCCCCCATCACTCTTTCATCGTGGTCGGTATGCACTGGCGATATTTACATTTTATTAATTGACCTTCATACATACAAGTATATCACAGGCTCCTGGCCTTCAACACTTAGGCTCCCTGGCCTAACAAAACTCATAAGCCTACCGCTTATTCAAAACTTGGCTCACCAACCTATAGAACATATTTACAATTCTTTGCATATAACATGATCTGCAACGGGGCTCGACCTTGGGAACACTACAATCAGGCATCTTCGGATCCTACGTATGGTGCAACCTATGTCGACCTTCCTTAATCGGGTTTTTGATAAGAGAAAGTCAGTCACCTTCTTCATGGAGAAAGACTCTTCTTGGGAACATGAACATATGTTTGTCAATGGATCACTGGGGTGACCAAAATAATGTGTAACAAAATGCTCCCCAAAGTATGATATTGGAGCTCGTGATAGCTGAAATACTTTGTAGAATGTGTGTGTCGGAAACAAGGAGCACACCGATCGAGAACCTGCAAACAATCAAGCCTCTTCATAATAATATACCAGTGTCCGAGGTAGGCATTTCCCATACTCATATTACAAAATGTCAAGTGAGTCATGGCCACTAAATATACACTTTAGATCCATGTCATCGTGAATCGACATATCCACCAAGAATACACTCTGGATCTATGCTCTAAAATGACTCAAATTTGGACATAGCCACGATACATACAAAGTGGATCTATGTGTCAATACAAATGATGAATAATCCATGGAAACCTGGATCAAAATGATAAGGTCCAGGGTCTTCATTTCCTTCATCTCTAAGTAAGAATCTAGCCATGTGATTACAGGTGCTGAAGTCAAACATGGTAGAAACCACTTGATTACTAGTCATTAATGAAAACCATTAACAAGTGTGAGGGAAATCACCATTGATGTCAATGAATCCCAAGGTACTCTAGTACAATCCAATGAATGTGAATAAATGAATTGAAGTTGAACACTCGATGGAATCTCCCAATCAGGGGTCAATGATGTGAACCCACTCTTGAAAGCGAAGAAACCTTCCATTGAGGCATGCAAGCCCTAATGTACTAAACGATTTCTAAGCCTTGTTCCTAGATAATGAGTTGAAGTCAACAGGAAAAGCCTCGTCATAGGAGGGCCTTGATGTATCCCCCATCAATGACACAAAATATGTAACATATTTGAGGTAGATCAGAGTATGAAGTGATTCGAAACTGACACAGGGAAGGCCGACATGGTAGAATATTTATAACTGTAGATGGTCGACTCGATATAAGGCTTATTTAGGTTAGACTTATCTTGAACATATGAATGACACGACAATAGTCTTGGTAGCATTGACTCAAGGAGGACCCAACATATGGACATGTGGATAGTCAAACGAGTGACAATTCTGGTAAATCTAAGGTGGCCAAAAAAGGCAACTGTCGGTTGACTTGTAGAAACTGGTAATTTTGGGGAGGAAGTCCCGTAGGTATACCAATAGGACTGTAAGCAGTCTGCAAATAAGTAGACAGTCCCAACAAATTCGGTTGGGAAGGTTTTGGGGGAAAATAGCCAACATGGTTGGGTTGATTAGGTACATTCCCTTGGAAAGGAACGTTAGATTGAAAGTTTGGGCCCCAAGTAGGATTCAGGGAACCTGGGTCTGATTGACCGAGATTGGGAGGAACAAAATAATTAACTTGAGGATGTTTCCTCCCAACCGGTTGTTGATTCCATTGGAAAGCAAGATTCCAAGGTTGAGATGGTAACACAGGTATGTTTTGTCCATAAACTGGGTTATGGAATCCTACTTGAGGTTGCCCCCCAAGTTGAGGTTGGCCTCCAATATGAGGTTGTCCCCCAAGTTGGGGTTGTCCCCCAATCTGAGGTTGCCCCCCAAATTAAAATTGTCCCCCAACTTGAGGTTGGCATGCAACGGGGATCTAAAAACCAGAAGCAACAGAATGATGGATGCGTCCAACTGGATTGAAGCCACTTGGTCGAGAATGATTTTCTCCTCCAACCAAAGGTGGAGGAGGGACGTAAGGCCCTTTGGAGAGAACCTGGGTAGGTGTAGGAACAAACTGACTGGCAACATTATACCCAGGAGGAATAAAGAGTTTTGACCCTCCAGATGGATTCTGGGTGGGAATAACAATGGAAGTGTTCAGAGTGTTATACCTAGGGGGAAGTGAAGGATTTGGTCTAGACGGAAGTGGCATTCCAATAAGAGCTTGAGTGATAACACATTTTTGGTAGAAATAGTTGTAGCATGTGGGACCATAGTAGAATGGGCCATATGGAGAGGTAGAATTGAGTGAGCACCAACCAACAATTGGTCTGAACCGTGGTGACACTACTGGTTGTGCCAGTAAAATGGTCTAAAGGTATCCTATAGGTAACATATGTCTGAGTCATTTGTGATGCCATAGGTGGGTTAGGACTCGACCCTAGGTTTCCATAAAGATCGTGTACTGTCATGGGGGAAAATTTAGGGTTAAAAATCCCAACAATGTGGGCTGGGGTTCTAAATGATTCACTTTGAAAGAGTGGAACATCTACTCCAAATTCTACGTTAGGTCTGGTAGGTACTCTAGTGTTGTCAATAATAACGAGTTCTCCTGATAAATTCATCTGGAGTAACCGTGCGTCTTGTCTAATATTCAATAATGTATTTTGGGGACGTCGAAATGACTCTAAAGAATCTGAAAGAATTCAGAATCCCTTTAAATAGTGTGAACTTCCAACTTGTGAAGCTACTTCGTTATTGACATCTCCCTCAGGAGAGCCTTCTGGTGAATTGGGAGGCAAAGGAAGGCAACCTTCCGGATCTTCCGGAGGTAATCCTTGCATCCTACGTGAATGAAGAACGCTGATGTTGGCCGAACCAAGTAAAGAACGAAAAAAACCTATGGCCAACTCAGGAAACAAACAACAATCACTAATACAATCTAGAAATCAAACCAAGCAAACAAACCTTCTTATTTTGAAATCACTAGTTGGTGATGAAATCCAACGTCATGAAGTCAAGACAAGAAGGGGTTGGGATAAAATGGGTGGAAAATTT
Organism: Picea engelmannii; assembly: GCA_009831015.1. NCBI lineage: Eukaryota > Viridiplantae > Streptophyta > Pinopsida > Pinales > Pinaceae > Picea > Picea engelmannii. Next base: position 537,316 of record ML799027.1, on the reverse strand, counting down.
AAGTTGACGATCTGCTTAACGGACTTACACCCTAGTGCAAGCTCCCACACATAATCATGGGTATACCCTCAAAGAAGCCCAAGTGAGTTTGGCCAACGTTGATTCCAGGTACCATGAAGACTTTCCCCTCCACAGTCACCTCTTGTAAGACCCTAAAGAGATAGGCTACTAAGGTTACCAACTACAACAATGATGACTGGGGAAATAGTCGACAATCCGATCCACACGCAAGGGCAATGTATCTAGCCCGAAATCAACTCAAAAGGCTCCCACACATAATCATGGGTATACCTTCAAGTGACCCCTAATAATACGCACAATCTCTACACCAAGACCAAAAAAGTAGGGCGAGTAACTCTGCCAGTCTTAATGCGACTTCAAATTTGACCCTTGTGTGAGAAGGGCTTCCTAGGAAAAAATGTAGCAATTGCATTTGAACTCTCCCTATCACAAGATACTACTGTGTGTTTTGATGCTTTGGAGAGTGTGCCTTACAACCTATTCCAAGGAACTATCCTAGCTAATGTTGGTGAAGATAATTTCTAGAAAATAAAAGTTACTAATAAATTTTAAATTACGCTGTATTTTAAGAGTTGTTGTTTACTCAAAAGGGAGATGGAGATGAAACTGATGGAGTTGTGACCTTGACCTAATAAAATGCAAGAAGAGATGAATGTGCAATTTTCAATTCAATGAACTCTAATTATAGTAGGGAGAAGGTATTTTTCACTGAAGTACAAGTGCTATGAAATACTATTTCTCATTTCTTGAATGAACACAATTCCAAATAATCAAAGACTATAAAAATTTCCAATGTTCTCTAATTTTTTTTTTTCGAATGCAAACATTTTCTTATCATATATTACTAAAAAGAATAAATCAATTCAGTTCTCCGTTTCCCAAATCATATCATAGATATAATGATGAAAGGAAATCGTAATCCAAGGAAATCAATACATTCAACACAATTCCCAAATGAAACTCATAACATAGAAAAAAATGAAATGATTGAGAAGCTTTTTGTCAAATGTAAACAAAAATGTTTTTCAATCAACAAACAATCTGGAAAGAAAAATCCATCCAAAACTACAAACAAATCAAATATCCCTGGTCAAACAAGCACTTAGATAAATATCCAGAGGTTATATCCTTGTGACAAAGATCACAAGCAAAACACTTGCGAAATTGATAAAGAGAGTCTTTCAATCACTGAAAACCAATCAACAACAAGCTTTAAACTCACAAATCAATCAAACACTAGTATCATAAGTCCTCCCTAGGACACTAAAGCAAAACTGGGTGAAAAAATAAAAATGACTCACTCCAACAAATCCTACAGGAGTCATCGCAGGCAGACAATAGGGCATAGTGCGATGAGCAAAGGTCGTCACAGGATACCTGTAGGACACAGTGCGACGATGTCGCACTGGATTGCACAATAAGGACATGACATAACAGGGTTGTCGCAGGCTGACTATGGAGTATAGTGTGATGATCTCTGTAATTGTGGAATAATTGGGAGAAAGGAAAAAAAATTAACTGGACTTTCAGACACAGGGAGTCCAGGTGGATCACCCACAAACTCAGAGAATGAATTCAGGCAAAAACAGGAAGGCTAAAAGAAAATGGAAAGAAAAAAACAAAAAGAGAGATGAATCCCCAGTATGGTCGCCAATTTTTTTATAGGATTAATTGGTAAATGTGGACATAAATAGATCTCCCTAGATCCACCTAGATCCAGAACAAAACAAAACATAACATGAAACTTTCCCTAAGTTCTAATCATTGAGTTTACTAAGTAACAAGAGATGGGAAACATACCTTTTAAATATCACTTCTTCTTGCCATTGCCGTCCTTGATCCACTTAAATGCTCTTGTGATATTGAATCTGCAAGGGAACACAAACCAACCAAAGTGAAAGCAACACAATGTACTCAAAAAGAACTTATGAATGTGATCAAGGAATCATACAATAAAACAATAATAGTTTTATGGGAAAGAAACATATTGCTGTATCATATTAAATGAAAGTGGAGATTACAACCAAAAGCGTTGATTTCGCAAGGTCCCCTTCCGATGGCCCTTTTCTCCAACACACACACTTTCTCCAACCTTGAATGAAGAAGATCCACAATGACTTGATGAAATTAAATGAAGCCCTCAAGTATGAACTAAAGTAGAATTCCTCATCCAATTCTTAGCCTATTCAATATTAATCTTGCTTGAATCAACCTCCATTAACCTTAGCCTTTTCCATGAGAAATCCCTCTTTATATAAGGGAGAGAGAGATGGTTGAAGATATTAGGATGATCCCACCAAATCAGAGAAGCGAGTAAGATCCAAACCATACAGATTCCACCTCATCTTCTAGAAGATCCCCTTTTAGAAATTTCATGAAACTTGACCTTTTCTTAGTCTTTTGACATCGTCGCACCCTAGCTATAGAGCATCACATGGAGATGTTGCAACCCAACTTTAGAGAAGGGGGTGATGATTAGGCATCGTCACATCCTGCGTGTGGTGCATCCTATGACGACCTTCCTTAATAGGGTTTTTGATAAGAGAAAGTCAGTCACCTTCTTCATGGAGAAAAACTCTTTTTGGGAACATGAACACATGTTTTTCAATGGATCACTGGGGTGACCAAAATAATGTGTAACATAATTCCCCCCAAAGTATAAGACTGGAACTCATGACAGCTGAAATAATTTTTAGAATGTGTGTGTCGAAAACAAGGAGCACACCGATCGAGAACCTACAAACAATCAAGCCTCTGCATAATAATATACCAGTGTCTGAGGTAGGAATTTACCATAATCAGATTACAAAATGTCAAGTGAGTCATGGCCACTAAATATACACCGTGGATCCATGTTATCGTGAATCAGCATAGCCACCAAGAATACATTGTGGATCTGTCCTCTAAAATGACTCAAATTCAGTCATAGCCACGATACATACAAAGTGGATCTATGTGTCAATACAAATCATGAATACTCCATCACAACCTGGATCAAAATGATAAGGTCCAGGGTCTTCATTTCCGTCATCTCTAAGTACGAATCTAACCATGTGATTATAGGTGCTGAAGTCGAACATGGTAGAAACCACTTGATTACCGGTCATTAATGAAAATCGTTAACAAGTGCGAGGGAAATCACCATTGATGTCAATGATTCCCAAGGTACTCTAGTACAATCCAACGAATGTGAATAAATTAGTTGAAGTTGAACACTGGATGGAATCTCCCAATCAGGGGTCAATGATGTGAACCCACTCTTGAAAGCGAAGAAACCTGCCATTGAGGCATGCATGCCCTAAGGTACTAAACAATTTCTAAGTCTTCTTCATGGATAATGAGATGATTCGATAGGAAAATACTTGTCATAGGAGGGCCTTGATGTATCCCCCATAAATGACATGAAATATGTAACAGATTTGAGGTAGATCCGAGTATGAAGTGATTTGAAACTAACACAGGGAAGGCTGACATGGTAGAATATTTATAACTGCAAATGGCCGACTCGATAGAAGGATTATTTAGGTTAGACTTCTCTTGAACATATGAATGACATGACAATGGTGTTGGCAACATTGACTCAAGGAGGACCCAACATATGGACATGCAGATAATCAAACGAGAGACAATTCCGGTAAATCCAAGGTGGCCAAAAAAGGCAACTGTTGGTTCACTTGTGGAAACTGATAATTTTGGGGAGGAAGTTTCGTAGGTATACTAGTAGGACCGTAAGAAGTCTACAAATAAGTAGACAATCTAGACATATTCGGTTGTGGAGGATTTGGGGGAAAATATCCAACATGGTTAGGTTGATTAGGTACGTTCCCTTGGAAAGGAATGTTAGATTGAAAGTTTGGGCCCCAAGTAGGATTCAGGGAACCTAGGTACGGTTGACCGATATTGGGAGGAACAAAAGAATTAACTTAAGAATGTTTCCCCCCATCCAGTTGTTGATTCCCTTGGAAAGGAAGATTCCAAGGTTGATATGGTAACACAGGTACGTTTTGTCCATAAACTGGGTTATGGACTCCTACTTGAGGTTTCCCCCCAAGTTGAGGTTGGCCTCCAATCTGAGGTTGTCCCCCAAGTTGGGATTGTCCCCCAATCTGAGGTTTCCCCCCAAATTGAAGATGTCACCCAACTTGAGGTTGGCCTGCAACGAGAATCTGAAAACCAGAAGCAACAGAATGATGGGTGCCTCCAACTGGGTTGAAGCCACTTGGTCCAGAACGATTTGCTCCTCCAACCAAAGGTGGAGGAGGGACATAAGGCCCTCTGGAGAGAAGTTGGGTAGGTGTAGGAACAAACTGACTGGTAGCATTATACCCAAGAGGAATAAAGAGTTTTGACCCTCCTGATGGATTTTGGGTGGGACATAGCAATGGAAGTGTTTAGAGCATTATACCTAGGAGGAAGTGAAGGATTTGGTATAGACATAAGTGGAATTCCAATAATATCTTGAGTGATAACACATTTTCGGTAGAAATAGTCGTAGCATGTGGGACCATAGTAGAATGGGCCATCTAGAGAGGTAGAATTGAGTGAGCACCAACCAACAATTGGTCTGAAACCATGGCGACACTACTGGTCGTGCCAGTAAAATGGTCTAAAAGTATCATATAGGTAACATATGTTTGAGGCATTTGCGATGCCATACGTGGGTCAGGACTCAACCCTAGGTTGCCATAAAGATCGTGTACTATCATGGGGGTAGAGTTAGGGTTAAAAATTCCAGCGGTGTGGGCTGGGTTTCTAAATGATTCACTTTGAAAGAGTGGATCGTCTACTCCAGATTTTGCATTAGGTCAGGTAGGTACTCCAATGTTTTCAACAATAACGAGTTCTCTTGATGAATTCATTCGGAATAACCGTGCATCTTGTTCAATATTCAATAACGGATTTGGGGGAAGTCAAAATGCCTCTAAAGAATCCGAAACAATTCAGAATCCCTCTAAAGAGGGTGAACTTCCAACTTATGAAGCTACTTCATTATTGACAGCTCCCTCAGGAGAGTCTTCTGGTGAATTGGGAGGCAAAGGAAGGTAACCTTCTGGATCTTCCGGAAGTAACCTTGCATCCTACGCGAACGACGGAGTCCGATGTTGGCCGAACCAAGTAAAGAATGAAAAAATTCTATGGCCAAGTAAGGAAACAAACAACAATCACTAATACAATCTAGAAATCAAACCAAGCAAACAAACCTTCTTATTTCAAAGTCACTAGTTGGTGATGAAATCCAACATCGTGAAGTCAAGATAAGAAGGGGTTGGGATAAAGCGGGTGGAAAATTTATGTTGATGACCTGCTTCGTGGACTTACACCCTAGTGCAATCTCCCACACATAATTGTGGGTATACCCTCCAAGGAGCCCAAGTGAGTTTGGCCAACGTCGATTCCAGGTACTGTGAAGACTTTCCCCTTCATAGTCACCTTGTGTAAGACCCTAAAGAGATAGGCTACTAAGTTTACCAACTACAACGATGATGCTTGGGGAAACAATCGACAGTTCGATCCATGCACAAGGGCATGGTATCTAGCCCGAAATCAACTTGAAAGGTTCCCACACTTAATCACGGGTATACGTTCAAGTGACCCCAATAATACACACAATCTCTACACCAAGACCAACAAAGCAGGGTGAGTAACTCTGCCAGTCTTAATGCAACCTCAAGTTTGACCCTTGTGTGAGAAGGGCTTCCTAGGACAAAATGTAGAAATTGGATTTGAACTCTCCCTATCACAAGATACTACTGTGTGTTTTGATGCTTTGGAGAGTGTGCCTTACAACCTATTCCAAAGCACTATCCTAGCTAATGTTGGTGAAGAGAATTTCTAGACAATAAAAGTTACTAATGTATTTTAAGAGCAATTGTTCACTCAAAAGGGAGATGGAGACGAAATTGATGGAGTTGTGACCTTGAAACAATAAAATGAAAGAAGAGATGAATGTGCAATTTTCAATTCAATGAACTCTAATTACAGTAGGGAGAAGGTATTTTTCGCTGAAGCACAAGTGCTATGAAATACTATTTCTGATTTCTTGAATGAACACAATTCCAAATAATACAAGACTATGAAAATTTCCAATGTTTTCTAAAAAAACATTTCGAATGCAAAACTTTTCTTATCATAGATTACTAAAAAGAATAAATGAATTCAGTTCTTCCTTTCCCAAATCAGATCAAAGATATAATGAAGAATGGAAAGCGTAATCCAAGGAAACCAATACATTCAACACAATTCCCAAATGAAACTCATAACGTAGACAAAAATGAAATGATTGAGAAGCTTTTTTTCAAATGCAAACAAAAATGTTTTTCAATCAACAAACAATCTGGAAAGAGAAATCAATCCAAAACTGCAAACAAATCAAAGATCCTTGGTCAAACAAGCACTTAGATCAATATCCAAAGATTATATCCTTGTGACAAAGATCAAAAGCAAAAAACCTACGAAATTGATAAAGAGAGACTTTCAATCACTGAAAACTAATCAACAACAAGATTTAAACTCACAAATCAATCAAACATTGGTATTGAAAGTCCCCCCCAGGAAACTAAGGCAAAACTGGATGAAAATATAAAAATGGCTCACTCCAACAAATCCTATAGGAGTCATTGCATGCAGACAATAGGGCACAATGCGACGAGCAAAGGTCATTGTAGGATACCAGTAGGAAACAATGCAACGACGTCGCACTGGATTACACAAGGAGGACACGACATAACAGGGTTGTTGCAGGTTGACTATGGAGTACAATGCGACGATCTCTGTAATTGAGGAAAAATTGGGAGAAAGACAAACAATTTAACTAGACTTTCAGACCCAGGGAGTCCATATGGATCACCCACAAACTCAGAGAATGAATTCATGAAAAAACAGGTAGGCTGAAAGAAAATGGAAAGCAAAAACCTAAAAGAGAGTTGAATCCCCAGTATGGTCGCCAATTTTGTTATAGGATTAATTAGTAAATGCGGACATAAACAGATCTCCCTAGATCCACCTAGATCTAGAAAAAAACATAACATAACATGAAACTTTCCCTAAGTTATAATCATTGAGTTTACTAAGTAACAAGAGATGGGCAACATACCTTTTAAATATCACTTCCTCTTTCCATTACTGTCCTAGCTCCACTTCAATGCTCTTGTGATATTGAATCTGCAAGGGAACACAAACCAACCAAAGTGAATTCAACACAATGTACTCAACAAGAACTTATACATGTGATCAAGGAATCATACAATAAAACAAGAATAGTTTTATGGGAAAGAAACATATTGCTGTATCATATTAAATGAAAGTGGAGACTACAACCAAAAGCCTTGATGTCGCAAGGTCCCCTTTCAATGGCCCTTTTCTCCAACACACACACTTGCTCCAACCTTGAATGAAGAAGATCCACAATGAATTGATGAACTGGAATGAAGCCCTCAAGTATGAACTGAAGTAGAATTCCTCATCCAATTCTTAGCCTATTCAATATTAATCTTGCATGAATCAAACTCCATTAACCTTAGCCTTTTCCATGAAAAATACCTCTTTATATAAGGGAGAGAGAGATGGTTGAAGAGATTAGGATGATCCCACCAAATCAGAGAAGAAAATAAGATCCAAACCATACGGATGCCACCTCATCTTCTATAACTTTCGTGAAACTTGACCTTTTCTTAGTATTTTGACATCGTCGCACCCTAGCTGTAGAGCAGCCTGCAGAGATGTCACAACCCAGCTTTAGAGCAGGGGGCGACGATTAGGCATCGTCACACCCTATGTATGGTGCAACCTGCGATGACCTTCCTTAATAGGGTTTTTGATAAGAAAAAGTCAGTCACCTTCTTCATGGAGAAAGACTCTTTTTGGGAACATGAACACATGTTTGTCAATGGATCACTGGGGTGACCAAAATAATGTGTAACAATGGATGCATTAGACTTTGCCATTGGAGGGTTTTTAATGCAAGATGAACATCCTGAGAGTAGAAAGATCCAATATCATGAACACAGATAACCTATTCACAAGAATGAGATGATTGCAGTGGTACATTTCTTGGAGACACTATTTGTTGGGCAAACTGTTTGTTGTGAAGACAGACAACATTGCGACAAGTTACTTCGTGACATAGTCGAAGTTGGCACCCAAGCAGGGAAGGTGACAAGACTTCCTCGTAGAATTTGACATGACCATTGAGTATAGGTCAGATAGGCTAAACATTGTCACATATGCCTTGAGAATAAATGAACAACTCACAATTGTAGAGAAGGAGGATGTGCCTACATCAGGGGGCAGTCAGATTCTTGTCTTGGAATATTTTCATGAAAGGATCAAGGAAGGGTTAGAACATGATCACATAGAAAAGAACATCATGAAGCTGGTGAAGGATGGAAAAAAATAAAATTTTTGGCTACGCGATGGGCTGTTGTACTTTGGGGAGAAAATCTATGTCCTTAAGTCGTCCCACCTTATGAGGGAACTTGTGAAGGAATGTCACGACTCATCCTGGGTTTTCCACCCAACACAATGAAGAATGATGACATTGCTTGAGCGAGGAAACTTTTGGGAGTGGATGAAGCAGGACACGAAGGAGTATGTTCGCACTCGCCTTATATGTCAACATAATAATACGAACACCATAATGAGAGAAAGACTATTACAAGCTTTAATGATTTCAGAGAGACTGTGGATGAGTGTCTCAATGGACTTCATCACATAGATTCAGATGGTACAGGAATATAATGAGACTTTTGTCGTGGTGGATTAATTCTCCAAGTATGTTGTCTTCATTGTGGTGAAGATTCCTTGCATCACAAAATAACTTGTGAAGTTGTTTTTCAAGCACATAGTGAAGTATTGGGGTCTTCCTCTAAAAATTGTATCAAATAAGGATGCAAGGTTCACGATCAAGTTTTGGACAACATTTTTCAAGATTGTGGGGATGAAGTTGTTGAAGATTTTAGCCTACCATTCATAAACAGATGGGCATGTTGAACGAATCAACACACTTCTGGAGGACTACTTGAGAAAATATGTAGAAGAAGATCAAATGAATTGGAATGACTTGTTGGATTCTGTCCAATTTAACTAAACCTGCAGAATATTTCAATGATGGGATACAGTCCATTCAAGTTAAAAAAAAAAAAAAAAACCTGCAACTCCTCATTTTGTAACAAAATGATACTATGGGATGAATCCATCAACCATGGGTTTCATGAAGAGTTGGCAAGATCAGTGGGAGATATCTCACACACACTTGACTAATGGAACAAACATAATGAAGTACTGGGAAGATACCAATAGGCGTGATGCATAATTCCAAGTAGGAGAGTTAGTATTACTCAATTGGAGAAGAGATAAGTTCCCACGACGTAAAGCGATGGCTCCATCTCTTGTGTGGAGGTATGAGGGACTGTTCAAATTTATTGAGAAGATTGACAATGTCACCTACATATTGGAGTTGTCGGTCCATATGTGACATATTCACCCTGTCTTCCACATCAACCGATTGAAGTCATGCTAAAGAGACCTGGATGACGCAAGTCAATTTGAGCCATTTAGAGCACCGACCATGGTTGCAGATAAGCTAGAGTTGGAGGTAGAGAATATTTTGGTGCATCACATCTTGGGACAGGGAAAAGGTCGAGTGCATGAGTACTTCTTCCATTGGAAGGAAAAACTCGATGAAGAGGATAGGTGGGAGAGATATGAGTCCTTATGGAGATATGAGGCATGATTTGGGAGTTTTACAAAGGTTGCTACAGATCATAGTTGTCGTGTACATTACCGAGATGACAACAATCTTAGTGGGGGAGGATGTAAGGCCTTCTATGAAACCCACCGAGCACACACACTCCTTGGGTAAATTTGACGATGAGACGAATGAAGAGCATAATGGGGGAATGATCTATTGTGAAAGAACTTTTATTATGGGTGTGGGTAGGAGAACCTTGGGGCACAATGGTGACATGTGAGCCCAAGGGGACACACACCCTTCTTCCCTTGCAATGAATGAAAAAGACTTAGGTTGCGTTTGGGAAAGGGTGGGGCAACTTGGGAGCACACCCAAGGAGTGGATCCATCTTCTCTTGGTATCATGGATGCACTAGAGAGGCTAGATGACTCCATCAACACACCCACAGAGAGTCACGACAATCAAAACAAGGAATAACACAAGGCAAGGGGAGTGCACCCAAGGATGGGGTAACCTTGTCCAATAAATGCTACGATTGATGGGCGGACAAGATCATTTGGGCGCATTGGGTCCATGAAGGGGTGTGACGATTCGATTGAGTGTGATGATTTTCTAAGGGGTGCGACACACCCAAAAGAGACGACGTTTCACACACGTGAGTCTTGTAGTCCATGTAAGAGCACAAGGCATCACAACCAAAGGCAGGAAGGAAGTGTGAAGTCAAGAGACATGGAGGTCTGAGGCTAGGCGCACAAATGGGGTGCACCTTAGGCTAAGGTAAGGAGGAGAAATAAGGAAAGTCTTGGTGTGATAGAACCACAAGTCTGGACAATTTTGATGTATGGGGCATAGTCATGAGACTTTTCCCATATATGTAACTAGAATAGTAACGCCCTCTTTGTAAAGCATTTTTTTTGTTTCACAATATAATAAAAAAAGCCGAGTATTAGCACTGCTGGAGCCACTCACACTATATATGTGTCTCTTTTGTTTCTCATGTTTTCTGTTGTATGCCAAAATGACTAAGTATTAAATAATGTTAACAAATTTCGAATTATACAACTGAGTTGCATAGAGTAAGAACGTGACTCATACGTAGCCTAGAACAAAGTATGTGTATGATCTAGGTGAAGAGGTGTAGTCTGGGTGAAGTATGTTTGCTTGAGCCAAGCTACCAAGTGAGAACTGCCATTGTGCCGTACGTCCACAAGATGCCAAGGTTGGACTTGGGCATGATTCTTGGGGGTGTGCCAATATTGATTTCTTATCAATTCTTTATGATGTTTTCTTGGCTAGAGTGTTCAAAAGTGAACTAATTAGTTTCAACAAAAATAAAAGGTAGTTTGTATGTACAAGAACATTTATATATGCAAGAATGAGATAATGTTATCTCAGTGTAAGTGAGGTGATGGGAGATCCAAAGGTTTCTTCTTACACAATATTGACATAGGTTCTTAATTCCTTAGATATATTCTTTGCAAACAAATGACCATCCTTTAGTTAATTAATTCTCTCATCTTGAATTTTTTCAAGGTTGTTATGTACATTGAAGCATTAAATAAATTCTTCAAAAATTGTATGGTATTTATTATAGTTGTCATATAAGCATATTCCCATACATTATTACAATGAAACTAGAGGCGAGAGCCATCGAACTATCATAAGCAAAATCCATTATCAAAAAATCGTGTATTTTCAATATTCTCACAAAAGCAAGCTTGATAATCAAAATTCAACACATTAAATTTGGAGTGAGATCCTAACCAAACTAGGAAAAAATAGACAAGAGTCTATTTCTAGCAGTGAAAATGAACCAAGAAATATTGTATTCCGTCAAAGAGAAAAAGTGAGAAAGATCGGGCTTTGTGAAAATGATGCTTTGCTCAAATAAAAAACCATCAGTTCATCTCTAATATATCAGATATATTCTTTTAAGACTCATATTGAATTTCATATTAGAAATCCTTAATTGAATTTCTTTAATTCGCCAAAAATTATAAAATTGCGAAAATGGAGTTATTTTTTAACAAAAAATTAAAGCTCATAAAAATGATGCGTTATTCAAGTTCAAAACTGTCACCTCATTTCCACTCTTTAACATGTATTCTTTCAAGAGGCATATTAAGCTTCTTAAAATTTAACTTTTAGCTGAATTATTTTAATCCGCCAAAATGCTCAGTGGACTCAATTATGCACTGAAAACCAAATCCTGACAAGGGCGTCAAACCATTATAAGAATCCAATTTCAAGAAAAATAGTGGTATGAAATCGTTCCAGTAAATCTAGGTGAATATGTAAACAATATTGAATTATTAGAAGGAAAATAAACTCAAATAACACAACCAATATGCATGCAAGGAAAATGCGATGAAACAACTAGCTTTCCTAATGCAACAAGCTCATCACCCCATGGAAAACAAACAAAAAGAATAATCATGAAAGCACTCAAAACTAAAGAAAATGAAAAATACTAAAATAATCGAAAACAAAATTAAGTCGTCAAACCAAAGAACCACCCCTTCAAAATCAAGAAAACAAAAATCAAGTGACAAACAATATGCAATAATTTCAAATTTTAATGGGGGGCCCTTTAATTTTTGCTAAAAATTAAGGGGAGTTGATGAGGGTACAACAAATGATGACTAATAGGGTGAACCAATTATCTTCGTTATTAGTATAATAAGGATTTAGTTTATTAAAAACTAGATGATAAGTTTCAAAAGATCCTTAAACATTGTAAGATCCTGTGGGTCACACATAAGACAAATTGAATAGGATAAATCCAAAAATTTCGAGTACTTAATATCTATTCTATCTTTAGACAATGAAGCCTCATTATGGATAATTTAATTTACACTATTCTCATACTATTGAATATTAAAGTCATAATTGTGAAGTTTTATGATAAGTAGACACCTATATAAGTATATAAATTATCTCTTTTTCCTAACATTGTTTCGCCGCCCACGAGTGTTATTATGTCCAATGAAGGTGTTTAGGTACCATACAAGCATGGCTCCACTGCCAGTGAGTGTCCATAGCCTCAACGAGTTTACTTGTACTTCCGACACTTTATAGTGCTTTCAACTTCCTTATTTGATCTCTTTTGATTTGTGTGAAATAATTGCTTATGCAATTGGGTAAAAGAGGTAGAGTAGTACAAGAGATAATATTATTTTAAAGAATAGATGTCATACTTTTAAGGGAAAATTTGACTCTAAAATTTTCCCTTAAACTATCAATGTAGAAGATCACTTTAATGTGGTAGGATGAGTGGTGTTAGAAAAACAGGATCACGGAGCAATAAAATAAAATAAACGTGTAAATAAAACACAAAAGGTACACAATACAATAGAGACACATATATACATGGTTCACCCAGTGTGGGCTACGTCCACCAGAGAAATTTCCAGGTCCTTCGTTTATTATTATCCAACAAATGAAGGGATACAACCTACAACACACCTGTTGTAGCTTCCTCTTCTTTCTCTCATAGTCTACTCACTTAGAATACAATATTCACAATGATACATAGCCACAATACATTTCCCTCATAAAAGAGGGTTGCCTTCTAGGGGAAAAAACCCTAACATAACTTCTACTATCAGATCTGTGACCTTATAATGAACGGTCTATATTTAATATGAAATTACAATATACATTTACAAAGAAAATTTTCCTTCAAGGGCTTCGCCCCTGAACCCCTACCGAGGGCCTGCTTTCCTCCGAACCCCCCAGTTGGGGGGATAGCCCACCCAGACCCCACAGGGGGGGTAACCCCTCCCTACACTCCCCCACATGGAGGAGTGTACATTCTTCCAAAATGTAAAGTCTTCATGGGATATAAACACAGATGAAAACAAAGACCTCTAAATTAGGAAGATAACCAGGCTCCACAACCAACATAATGGGAGTTAAAGAAAAGATAAATATAGAATATTTCCTCTATTTAAAGAGTACCATCATAATTTTAAATAAGTCTTCTTGTTCCACCATAATCACTAATCAATGCCATAGATCTGGAAGTTGCTATAGATGTTTTCATATAAAACAATCCCATTTGTGATAATAACAAAGTAAAGATCACCATTGTGTAGCCTAAAAAATTTCCCTAGTATTATGAATAAAAAACAAAATAAACTCAAATTTTCAAAGAAACTTAAGAATCAAGAAGAAATTTTAAATAACAAAATCAAACAAAAATAGAAAATTAACTAATAGAAAACAAAACAAAAATGAAATGTACACTATTTTTCCTAAACTAACCAAATTCCAAAAGACTATGTGAAGTCAAAAAGCCAATGTAACCAGTGAAACCATAAACTTGACAAGGAAAATTTGATAGAAATTAAAATTAAGGAAAAGAAAACCTTGCATTAAAAAATAAAGAAGTCTTTTTGATAGAAGCTTATATACAAAACAAAAAATTTATTTTTGATTAAATATTTACTATTCTAAGGATGTTCTAGCAAAGTTTCCATTTTGTCAAAAAAATGATTATTTCTGTTCTAAGACTTTTGTGATCAATGTTATGGTAGGAGTGTTCTTCTGGATTCATCGCATCAATTTTTAAGTTGACGTTTTTGACTAAACAAATGTGGTCCATCATCATGATAAGATATGAAGAAAATTTTATTAGTAACAAAATATTTATATGAAAAATTATATTAAACTTTAGTAGAGAGCCGACTCATTGTAATGGAATAACTGTTACACCTCAAAATTACTCACTTCGATAGTGTCACAAGTGTCATCATTACGAGTGTTGTAAGTGTCACATCTTGTCCGCAAGTGTCACATATTGACCACAAATGTTGCAAGTGATAAGCATCATACTGCCATGTTTCCCATGTTGTGCCTCTAATGATATCACAAAGACACTTAAGACACCTCATAGGTCAGTTTGGAAGAAGAGAAACCACTTGACAGGAAGTACAAGCCTTTTGCCATTGGAAAAACACTCAAAAACTGAATTTTGGAGATGAGCGTTCCCCTACGCACTGTCAGGGAGTGTTGGTGCTCCCTGAGCCTCTTTGGGGGAGTGCTTGGGGAAGCACTAACCTTTTTTTAGCAAATTATGGGTTTGTTGAGGCAAATAAGGGAAGAATCCCTCAATTCCCGAAGGTAGTTGGATTCGAATAGATGGTCAAGGCATGATCTTAGGGGAGATCCTCAACTGAAGGAGAGGAATCCTCAACTTATCCCAAAGATCTCTCAAGTGGTTGGACCTCTCCAAAGTTATATAAGGAGGCCTTCTCATGGTGAAAGGTACAATGGAGATTGGGAATTACATCAAACTTATGATCTCATGAGGGAGATGCCATCAAAACAATCAATGGAGATGATTTGAGCAGAGGGGTTGGACAAGGAGAACTGGAAGAGGCTGCTGCACCTTCATTCAAATGATTGTAAGTACTTTTACTTGTTCTCATTAATAATCAATGCTTGGCCGGTTTATTTCAAACTTGTGCTTGTTCCATATGAGTTTGTCTGCAGTAGATGGATATATGATTGAGCTAATATCAGTAGAGTAGGAAGTCCATTGTATCTTTGTTTGTCCTACAAGATCTATCAGGGAGCTCAGGATCAAAGTTCAACAAAGACTTTGCAAGGACAAACGTCGATAATAAGGTAAATATATTTCTCCTTCTCTTTCATTCATTAGCTTGATTAGGTTTAAAAGGAATCCAGTGTCCATGTTGATCACTTTTCTGTCTTGGCCTTAGGAGTCTAGAGACCAAGAGGGAATCCACTTGTCCGAAGGGGGATTCACCTACAATAGAAATTGGCGACTCCACTAGGGAGGAGCTCTGATTTTTGTTTCCATTCCCAGATCTTGTTTTGGCCCTTTGAACACTGATTTGATCTTCTCCATATTGTCATGTTGATTCTTAGAATTGTTTGATTGCCTCTTTATGTCATCATGATCACCCTGATTGACTGAATTTTCTTGAATTTTTGAGTTTTTGGAGCAGAGCGCTCCCCTCCTCTTGCTGTCAGAGTGCTAGCGCTCCCCTGTAGCCTTACATAGAGCACTAGAACACTCTACTACCCCTTACACCAGAGAGCTACCCCTTAAGATCATTGTAAGTCTTTGCATGGACTTACAATGATCTTAAAATGTTCGATCCTAATATTATACAACATGTCATCCTGATGAAGCCCCAAACCTTACCCTTCCAACAGAAACTGAGGAAAATGCATCCCAAACTAGAACTGACCGTACAAAAAGAATTGAATAAACTCCTAAGTGCTAAAATAATTTTTCCTGTTAGACACACTCAATGGGTATCCAACCTCGTCCCAGTTCAGAAGAAAAATGGGGAAATTCGACTTTGTGTCGATTTTCGAAACCTCAACAAAGAGTCTGACAAAGATAATTATCCTGTCCCACCCATGGAACAGATTCTTCAACAAGTATCTGGTTCCGAGAGGCTATCCTTATTGGATGGTTTCTATGGATACAACCAAGTCTTGATGTCTCCGCCAGACCAACTAAAAACTACCTTCCGTACCCCGTGGGGCACTTATGCTTATCGCAAAATTCCCTTTGGATAGATTAATGCTGGTGCTACCTTTCAGAGAGCAATGGACATTGCTTTTAGAGGCTTAATCAATCACTCCATATTATTCTACTTAGATGATGTTACCGTTTATTCTAAAAACAAAGACGATCATCTAGCTCACTTATGAGCCGTTCTGCTACGATGTCGTAAATACGACATCTCCTTGAACCCCAAGAAGTCCATATTTGTAGTAGAACAAGGTAAATTACTAGGATTCATTGTGTCTAGTGATGGAATGATTATTGAACTCGAGAGGACTCAAGTCATCGCTAAACTTCCCCCACCTACATCCAAAAAATCCATGCAGTCTTTCCTAGGCCAGATTAATTTCATGAGAAGATTTGTCCCCAGCTTCTCCGAAATGGATAGGCCTCTCCATAGTCTGATTAAGAAAGACACCCAATATCACTGGGGACCCACAGAAAACCAAGCTTTCAATTCTATAAAGAAGGCCATAATAGACGCTGCGTCTCTCATGAGCCCTGATTTCTCTCAAGATTTTACACTCTATACTTTTTCCTCTGATCGTTCCTATGCCACAGTCCTAACTCAGAAAAATTCTGAGAACAACGAAGTACCCATCTCCTTTATGAGCTCTGCTTTCAAAGGTGCTGAACTTAACTACCCAGCAGTCAATCAGCAAGCCTATGCTGTTTTCAAAGCAGTTAATCATTTCCGGTCCTATCTTTTGAAGTCAAGGACAAAGGTCATTGTCCCTTACCCTGCCGTTAGGAACTTGTTAGTGCAGAAGGAGTTAGGGGAGAAGAGATCTAACTGGGTCACCTCCTTGCAGGAGTATGACTTAGAAATCACCCCAACACATATTGTGAGAGGCCAAGGGTTGTGTAAGTTGGTTGTTGATTCAGAAATAGGAAAGCAAGAGGATAGTGATACGTCGAACTTAGAACAATGCGATCAAAGTTTGATTTGTTGCACACAAAACCTCGTAAGTCCTTGGTACGACGATATTAGATTTTGTCTTGAACATGGATCAACACCCAGTCACCTTGACCCCGCCAAAAGAAGAGCATTGAGACTAAAGTCCGCCTCCTTTCATCTAGTTAACGGTATACTGTTTCGTCAAAATTTTGATGGCGTACTGATGCGCTGCCTAGAAAAAGACGAAGCAGAAAGAGTCTTGCTTGAGTTGCATGCAGGAGAAGATGGTGGTCACTTCGGTGGCGATACCATGGCTCATAAGGTTTTAAGGGCCGGTTACTACTGGCCTACGCTTTTTAGGGACGCCCATGCCTTGTGCCGTAAATGTGTCATTTGTCAGAAAGCATCAGGGCAGTTGCAAAAACCAGCCTTCCCCTTGCAACCCGTTTCAGTCGATTCTCCTTTCCAGCAATGGGGCCTTGATATCATAGGTCCTATTAACCCTCCATCCTCACAACAACACAAGTATATTGTGACAACCACTGATTATTTTACTCGATGGTCTGAAGCTACTGTGCTAAGAATTGTTGACACAAGTCAGGTGATTGCTTTTCTAAACTCGAATATCATCACTCGTTTCGGTATCCATGATTATCTAGTCTTCGATAACGCTTCATACTTTTCTTCTCTTGAGATGAGTGATGTCACTTTGGAGAAAGGAATAAAATTGAAGTATTCTGCTAGTTACTATCCCCAGGGCAACGACTTAGTAGAATCAACAAACAAGAACTTGATCAAAATTATCAAGAGAACTGTGGCTGAAAATCACAAGAACTGGCACAATGCACTGCTGAATGCACTGTGGGATGATAGGGTAACACCCAAAGCCGCTATAGGTAATTCCCCCTTTTTTCTCGTTTATGGCAGAGAAGCCATTCTGCCACCTCACATTCTTCTTCCTTTGCTTCAATTGTCACACAAATTCCAAGAAGAAGATTGTCCCCCTCTAGAAAGCCGTATTAATGCTTTGATGAAGTTAGAATAAGTAAGAACCCAAGATAAGCGTAAGTTAGACCAACATCAACAACTGATTAAAAGCTGGTTCAATTCTAATTCTGCTTCTGATAGGTATTTTGAAGTAGGCGATCTCGTCCTGAAGTGGGACAAACCGCACGAAGGAAAGGGTGAGCATACCAAGTTTCAAAATTTATGGCTTGGGCCATTTTTGATTGCTGAAAAGTTGGGTCCTAGTTCCTTTCGATTGCAGAATCTTGAAGGGCATCTTGACACCTATCTGGTGAATGGCCAAGCCCTGAAAAGATACTTCGTTTGATTACTACTCTTGTATATTATGTAAATATTTCCTTTTGTTTTTATTTTTCCTTTGTTTTCGTTTTTTGTTTTGATTTGGATTGATCAGTTTTTGTGTTGCTTGAAAGATATGCATACCTGTGCACTGAGCCATTCAGACCAAGACCATAGAAAAATGTCTTCCCTGAAATAACTTCTGAAAGTTGGTACAAACATCAGTGATATATTTATAAAACTGATATTTATGTTGGAAAATTTTGTTGTTTGAAAGAAGTTTACTGATTTCAATCTCTGAGCAAAGTTTGTCATGATCATCTATTATATTTTTACGCTGTCCCTTTTCCGTAAAGGAATGACTCAAAAGGATGTCTCCCTGTCATAGTAAGTGTTTTAGAAATAAAACATCTCTAGAACTGAATAAAGGACGGTGCTAAAAAAGTATGATGAGGTCTAAAAAATATGTTAAAAGATCAGGATTTTTAGCGTCACCCCGCTCATATATCTACAAAAGAAAAACAAAATATAAATATTAATAAGAGCTGTGGGAGGTGTTTAGAAACCCGCCAGGATACTGAACAGGTCCGCTGGTAGCGGGTAAATGCATGCATGGCGCCAAGACAACTTCGCCGGGGTAGTCTTTTTGAGAGAAGAAAAGTATGAAGCGTTATCAAAGACTAGACAATCAGGGATACCGAAACGAGTGATGATATTCGAGTTTAGAAAAGCAATCACCTGACTTGTGTTAACAGTTCTTAGCGCAATAGCTTCAGACCATCGAGTAAAATAATCAGTGGCTGTCACAATATACTTGTGCTGTTGTGAGGATGGAGGGTTAATAGGACCTATGATATCAAGGCCCCATTGCTGGAAAGGAGAATCGACTGAAACGGGTTGCAAGGGGAATGCTGGTTTTTGCAACCGCCCTGCTGCTTTCTGACAAATGACACATTTACGGCACAAGGCATGGGCGTCCCTAAAAAGCGTAGGCTAGTAGTAACCAGCCCTTAAAACCTTATGAGCCGTGGTATCGCCACCGAAGTGACCACCAGCTTCTCCTGCATGCAACTCAAGCAAGACTCTTTCTGCTTCATCTTTTTCGAGGCAACACATCAGTACGCCGTCAAAATTTTGACGAAACAGTATACCGTTAACTAGATGAAAGGAGGCAGACTTTAGTCTCAACGCTCTTCTTTTGGTGGGGTCAAGGTGACTGGGTGCTGATCCATGTTCAAGACAAAATCTAATATCGTCATACCAAGGACTTACGAGGTTTTGTGTGCAACAAATCAAACTTTGATCGCGTTGTTCTAAGTTTGACGTATCACTATCCTCTTGCTGTCTTATTTCTGAATCAACAACCAACTTACACAACCCTTGGCCTCTCACAATCTGTGCTGGGGTGATTTCTAAGTCATACTCCTGCAAGGAGGTGACCCAGTTGGCTCTCTTCTCTCCTAACTCCTTATGCACTAACAAGTTCCTAACGGAAGGGTAGGGGACAATGACCTTCGTCCTTGACTTCAAAAGATAGGACTGGAAATGATTAACTGCTTTGAAAACAACGTAGGCTTGCCGATCGACCGCTGGGTAGTTAAGTTCAACACCTTTGAAAGCAGAGCTCATAAAGGCGATGGGTACTTCGTTGTTCTCGGAATTTTTCTGAGTTAGGACTGCGGCATAGGAACGATCAGAGGCAAAAGTATAGAGTGTAAAATCTTGAGAGAAATCAGGGCTCATGAGAGACGGAGCATCTATTATGGCCTTCTTTATAGCATTGAAAGCTTGGTTTTCTGTGGGTCCCCAGTGATATTGGGTGTCTTTCTTAATCAGACTCTAGAGAGGCCTGACCATTTCAGAGAAGCCGGGGACAAATCTTCTCACGAAATTAATCTGGCCTAGGAAAGACTGCATGGATTTTTTGGATGTAGGTGGGGGAAGTTTAGCGATGACTTGAGTCCTCTCGGGGTCAATAATCATTCCATCACTAGACACAATGAATCCTAGTAATTTACCCTGTTCTATTGCAAAGATGGACTTCTTGGGGTTCAAGGAGATGCCGTATTTACGACATCGTAGCAGAACGGCTCGTAAGTGAGCTAGATGATCGTCTTTGTTTTTAGAATAAATGGTAACATCATCTAAGTAGAATACTATGGAGTGATTGATTAAGACTCTAAAAGCAATGTCCATTGCTCTCTGAAAGGTAGCACCAGAATTAATCAATCCAAAGGGCATTTTGCGATAAGCATAAGTGCCCCACGGGGTACGGAAGGTAGTTTTTAGTTGGTCTGGCGGAGACATCAAGACTTGGTTGTATCCAGAGAAACCATCCAGTAAGGATAACCTCTCGGAACCAGATACTTGTTGAAGAATTTGTTCCATGGGCGGGATAGGATAATTATCTTTGTCAGATGCTTTGTTGAGGTTTCGGAAATCGACACAAAGTCGAATTTCCCCGTTTTTCTTCCGAACTGGGACGAGGTTGGATACCCATTGAGTGTGTCTAACAGGAAAAATTATTTTAGCACTTAGGAGTTTATTCAATTATTTTTGTACGGTCGGTTCTAGTTTGGGATACATTTTCCTCAGTTTCTGTTGGAAGGGTAAGGTTTTGGGCTTCATCGGGATGACATGCTGTATAATATTAGGATCGAATGTTTTAAGATCATTGTAAGTCCATGCAAAGACATCCTTGAATTCTTTAAATAATTTAACAAAAGTAACTTTTTCTTGTCTAGAACATCCCAAGCCTAGATTGATACACTGAGGATTTTCGCTAGTCCCTAAATTGACTTTTTCATAAGACAATGAGGAACTATTGGTTTTTCAATTGACCATCTTTTTAAATTTATCTTCAAAATCATAAAACTTTTCTTGTATAACAACAGATTTGGGTATGAAATTTACCATGTCCGATAGAGCTTCAGGATATTTCGGATTAGGTATTACCGTAAAGTCGTGCAAATTGTCGTCATGCATTTGTTCATCTATCACTGCGCCTTGAAAGGTTTCTTCCATGTGCAGAAAGTTAATGATCTGCTGATCATCATCAAATACTCTCCAGTTTGTGATATTGTCAGGAACAGATGGTCGAAACAACAACTCCACGGAGAATGCGTTTGGGGATAAGCCTTCTGCAGGAAGAAGTTTAGAGGCTACATTAGCTAGTAGATCTGCTTCAACATTATTTAATCTAGGGATGGAATTTATATTAAAAGCAGAAAATTTGTTCATTAAACTCCATACCTCAGACTGGTAACATTTGAGATGCGGGGAAAGACAGTGTATAGAATCTCTTACCTGCCTGACCACTATTTCAGAGTCGCCAAATACAACCAGATTTTGAATGTGCATGTCCAAGGCTTTTCTGAGACCTTGCAGTAAAGCCTCATATTCTGCAGTATTGTTAGTACACTCAAATTCTAGTCTACAAGCCAATAATGTCTTGTTACCTGCCGGATCGATAATGATGCAGCCTGCACCAGCTCCTTCTTTAGACTTGGAACCGTCGAAATATAGAGACCAAATTTGATTTCCATCGGGTTCACGGGACTGTTGTATAGAAACTGTTGATTGCGTGCATGCTATGATCTCGGATTGCTGTTCAGGATTGTTGATAGGTGAAACTTCAGCCATGAAATTTCCGAAGAAGGTGTCCATCCCTTGGACTTCAGGTGAATCAGCAGGAGGTGTGTATGGTTCATTGGGGTCATTCAAGTCTATTACCGTGAACTTGAGGTAACGCTCACGATTCACCCTGATCTTGTTGGGCTTACCATTTTCTGGAAGCCATAAGTGAGACCAATCCGTTGCGAAGTAACCATGTAGCTGCTCCGACCAGTCCCTGCTAAAAAACAAACCATACACTTCTGGAATATCCACCACAATTATATCAATAACCTGATGAACCTTTGGGTTAGACGATAATCTAATCAATACATTTTTCAGTTCGACTATAACTTTAACATCTGTTCGATCAAGTTGTATGATTTTCAAAGAAGATGGTTCTACTTCAGCATTAATCTTTTGGCAGACAGACCAAGGCATCACATTTGACGATGCTCCTGAGTCAACCATACAATTATGCACATTTCTGTTGAAGATTTCGAAAGTTAAAAGAAAAGGAGGTACATTCTTGCGAGTACTTAGAGTAGTAGCTTG
>ML799027.1:501187-514640 GCA_009831015.1 Picea engelmannii | reverse complement strand
CTGAGTCAACCATACAATTATGCACATTTCTGTTGAAGATTTCGAAAGTTAAAAGAAAAGGAGGTACATTCTTGCGAGTACTTAGAGTAGTAGCTTGTGGTTTCTTACTCGCATTTTCTAATGCTACTTTATCTACATTATTTGCGTTATTTACATTATTTACAGGAGTTACAGGAAGGCTTCTTTTATCTTGAGGATCAGGATTATTTTTTGTGGAAGTCTTCTACGGAGCTTTGCTTTGCACAACCTTGTTACCATTTGAATTACCATTCTTGCCATTTTCTGAAATATTTTGCAACATCTTCTGTAACAAAAATGGAAACTTCAACAACTCATAAATAGAAATGTTAGCCCTTAATTTTTTTAGATCTTCAACAACATCATAATCTAACTTAGGATTGACATTACTCTGTTTAATTTCTGCTGACTTGGACGGCTTTGGAGGTGCAGTTGTAGTGTTCTCGGCAGGAGATTTGTTTGCTATCTTACTCCTAGTGTTGTAAGGGTGAACAGTCTCAAAGTTAGCTTGAAAGATGCTGTCTGAGAAATGTCCAAAGATGTTTGGAGAAGACTCTTCTTCTTGAACGGTTTCCTGTTCAACCTCCTCCTGAGGAATATCAGGAGGCATCAAGTTATCTTGGGCTTCTAGAATTGTCTGAAGAGCACATTGCAAAATTTCTAGGTTCAAGCCTTCGGGGTTTGGATTAGGCCGATTGGCGGGAAAAGGCTTTCGAAAAGGAGGTTTGTAGGGTACTTTACTCGAAGAAGCTTCTTCAGTCGACCTTTTTAAATCTATAACTTGATTAGACAATTTTTGTACAACTTTGGTTAAATTTTCCAAATCAGAGTTTTTAGGTTGTGTTTTGCTTTGTGTAGGTCTAGAGAGAATTTCAATCTTCTTTTTGGAAGAAGAAACAGTCTCAGTTTCGTTTCTAGAAGAGTGCTTAAGACTAAGTATATCTTTTTCAATCTAAGTAGCCTCTTCGAAGGATTCTAACAACGTGGCCTTTTTAGAACGTTTAACCCAAATAGCTATACTTTGATGTAGAGATTTAGTGTAGTAAGCTATTACAAGATTCTCAGCATGCATAGAATTAAGAATCTTTAAGATTCTCAGCAGGCAGGGATTCGATTTTTAAGCGTTAAGAATCTTTGATTAAAATCTTTAACTTTTTCTTTCGGGTTCATTTTTAAGCTCGAAATATCCATGACTAAGACTCCCGGAGGTTTACCATCTCTGAATTTTTCCAAAAAGCATGACTCAAACTTTTCCCAAGACACTATGGTATGAGGATGTTGGGAAAAGTACCAAGTGGATGCATTACCCTCAAAAGTATAAGGGAACAACCTATAGACAACGTCTTCATGTTCAACATTACGGAGTTTGATGGCTAACATAAATTTTTTGATATGATCTTCAGCTATCTGTTTTGAATCGGGATCAAAATTAGGAAGCCACTTCTCTGGGTGCTTAGGTACAGGGTGCTGGGCTCCAGGTACAGCTACAACATCCTGGTCCAACCAGGGTCTAGCAGGGTTGTTCTGATTTTCCATTGGGGTAGTGGGTGTGGAAGGCTGAGAAGGTGGATTGCCTTCGTCAGAAGAGGAATCTCCCCCAGAAGAGGAAGGAGATGAGGGAGGTGGTGAAGGAGGTATCCCAGATCCTCCTGCAGCAGGATTTGTGTTTGGATCTGTAGGATTCACAGTGAGGTTAATATCACCCAACTGTTCTCTGATATCAGAGAAGTCTAAAGGTTGACCCCATGGACGGTTTGGTCACCTTAAACTAGCTAAGTCACTATGTGTTTTGATAAGATATTGACGAACGATCTCTTGGATATCACCACCTATAGGATTAGGGGTTGCTGGCTCAACTGTGATCTGTGGATCTTCGGTTGAAGTAGTTGCTGTTTGAGGGGGAATATTATCTTGTGAACGGATTCTAGTCACTATAGGTGTGCGATTAGGTGGAGGAGGAGTCTTGCGACCACCTCGTGCCATTAATTAAGTTCAGGCCCTCCTTCTAGCGCCATTTGTTGACGGGCGAAATTGTCCGTCCGTCAATTGAGAGAGTGGAATCGGTCCAAGGTTGTCTAAATAACCCAAGCCGTTTGGAATGAACCACCCTGACGGGTTTAACGGCTCCGTTGGCCGCTCTAAAATCCTAAGAGAACTAAAGAGAAAACTAATCTAACTAACTAATCTAACTAAAACAAATAAAACAAACTAAACTAACTAAAAACTAATAAAACGAATTAAACTGACTAAAACTAATACAACAAATTAACTAAAAACAAACAAACTAATATACTAATCTAATTGAAACAAACTAATAAATAAACTAAAACTAAATATAAGAAACTAAATTAACTACTCTAACTATTATATACAATCTACTAATTACTATTCCACTAACTCTAGCAATTAAATATCTAATTACTAATTAGATTACAACTTATTCACAAATATACAATATTCACAACTGGCAGATTTAAATAAAACCTGTAAAACTCATGTGCTTTCTTCCCTAAGACAACAATATATGTTTTTTGATTTTTATATTTTATGAAAAAGAAATAAAACTTATTGAAATTAAACAATCTAATATACTAATTCTATCTAAACTAATAAAAACAGTAAACAAACAAGCGACTAACTGACCTGGAAGCGCTCTTAATTTGTCCTGCGTATGATGACTTCGAAACTGGTCGGAGGAAGGAAACTCGCACCGGTTAATCCCAAAAGATTTTCGTAAATGATTGGCTGTGATGCTCTTTGAGTTGGTTTACAGGACAAACAAGACATAAAAATCATAACAACTATAAGATTTATAAATCTCTGCAATAAGGGAAACCTGTTATGCAAAAACTTATATTTGATAATTCAACTTATGAAGAAGATAAACCTGTCATTCACAAACTGAATTAAACAATTGTTATGTCTTTTATACACTTGGAAGAAACCAGATATGAATTACAGTGATTAAAATTATATCATTTGCACATGATTAAGATAGCAAAAGTAGTCATTAACCAGATACAAATTGATATACACAACATGAAACAAAATATTGATATAATGAGAAGCTAAAGCTGTGACAAAACACCAAATTATGCTTCAGTCTGTATTAAAACTTCATATCCTTGTTCTCCCACGAATGAGGATGTCCATTATTACAAAAATCATAAGTATATATAAGTCTGTCCACAGGGTAAAACCTCCCTGTGGATAATATCAAACTGTTTTACATAATCTTGGAAAATCCCAAAATCAACTAAACTAAGAAACTAAAATGCAACTGAAATCTTTGAAATATCCCCTAACTGCTCATCAAATCCACTGTAATTTCTAATTCATCTGCAATAGATCAAAAATATCAAGTTAGAAAGATATTTCAGTAACAAAACAATAAAAATCCAATCTAACAGACTTAGCTACAGAATCATCTGATTCTGTAGCTAGTCTAAAGTAGCATACAGGATCAAATAAATATCAAATCAAATCTCTTTAAAATAATTCAATCCAATTTTCTTTCAAAAAACATAAAAAAATGAATCACTAATGATTCAAATGATTCTATCATTTCAATTAAAACAAAACCAAAAAGTGATTCAATCGAAAACAGAGGTAGGAGTACTCTGTTTCACTGTTACCATAAAATCGGGTCAACAGTAACAAGACTGTTTCAATTCAAATGAAATCAACAATGAGTGATATCGTATGTGATACGATCTAATGCAACACAGCTATAATGATATAACAAGAATTCATATCATTCAATCGAATGCATAGATGGAAAACTGTTACGATTATGTGTAACGAAATCATACTTCAACAACATCGACCCAATCAAATTTGTGATTGATCCTTGCACAGGCAACATGAAAAATCATGATCTCAATCTTAATAGAATCAACATATGTTATAATTATCAGCTGGGCAAATAATAAAAACGAATACGACTGAGTTTAATTATAGAAACAAATCGTGAGACTGGATACAGTCAATTTCGTTCCTCAAATCGAATTCAAACAACATTTTCATTACAATACGAATCGAACTGATAACACGGTCGACTAAAACAATGCGAATCAATTGGCTGTGTATAACTGTTATGAATCGTATCTATCCACAGAACAAAAACATATCAAACATAACCCGGATTGTATCCCTGTTGATCAAAAATCACATGGATATAAAATCGTAACAGTTAACCATTATTGTCAACCATATCGTATACAATATAACCAATTTGAATCGAAACATTGATTGTGTTCATGATAGAAACGATTTCAATTAGCAATAGAATATCCAATTTAAGCCAAATCGAAACAATCAAATCCATACCACGATCAATCGAATCGAAGACAATCCAACTAAAGCTAAACTGGGAAACGAAATTCGATCAACCAAAACAAAACTATGTACATAATGCATATAATGTGACAGAGCAAATCCAAACTATAAACAGAGCTATGAGTTTGTTATATAAAAATGTGATAGACATACCAGTGAGGCTGCTCGAGCTATGCCAATTTTGAATTCACGACTGCTGTAGCTGACTCCACATTCTTAAACAAGATAGGACCTGTTGTCCTTTGTTTCTTGTCAGTGGTTTGAAGCTCAGCCTTTTGACTGGTAAGCCGTGCAACTTGATCCTCCAAAGAATGAATTCTGGATTGTAACATTGGCACATCAAGATAATACCTTTCTAACCACGAGCCGCACTGATCACAGGGTGGTGCTGTAGGTTGAGGTAGAGCAGGAGAGGGTTTTGACGAATCACCAGGGGTTTTACATGGCAGCTTAATGCCAGGGTAATTAGGGTCATTTTGCAAGCAAGGTGGTAGGTTCGACACGAAGTCAAATGAGGGTTTGGCACAACGACCTTCTGAATAGGGATATTGACTTGCCAAAAAATGTTCAACCTCTGAATCAGAATCCTTTCTTAACACAATAGGGTCAGGATTGACAAGGGGCTTCGGCTTGTTCCTTGCCATGCGAGAGATTAAACAGGCATTCTTTTTGCCTTTGGAATTCGCAGCAGGTTTGGCTTTAGGTTTCTTTCCCACGGGCTTAACAGTTTCGACATCCTTGGTCACAGAGTGGGGTAGGTCGATAGTTGAGTCGGGTAAGGGTTTAGGTAACAACATACTGTAGGGTACCGAGGGTATAGCTTTGTTCTTGGTCACCACAGGTTTATCAACTTGTGGAGGATTCGAATCCTCAAAACAATTGCGAGCAAGGAAATCGTTCCAAAAGTCTTCGTGTAACCCAAAATGATAAACAATAATCATTTTAACCAGCCCAAAGTGAAAGAGGCTGCTATCAGCCTGGTTCCTTTTGTATCTCTTAGACATTTTGAACAGGCTTGTATGCAAGTAATAAGGCATATTAAGCTCATAGCCCATGAAAACCATAAGTAAACGAAGGTGGTGTAAGAAAACAAAACCATACCGACCCTCGCAGGTGATAAATTGTTTGATTATCATAAGCAAATCGTGCCAACGTTGCTTGAGCATGTTTGCAGGAAAACCTTTATCACAGGAGCTAACCTTACACGAATGGAAGAGCAGTGTCCACGTGACCTCTTCCACTTTGCAATTCTTGGACCATCTTTGTCCAGTGGCAGACAAACCTGTAGCTAAACTGATAAATTGCTCGTTAATTTCCAATTGGACATCCCCGACCTTGGGTCGAAAACCATCAAAGGTTAATGCGAATTGTCTAGCCACGCAGGGATTAAAACCATCAAACTTTTGTATGAACGGGTTCCTCAAGGTCGCTGTGAGCACTGTCGAACATCAACAGAGCTTGGCTACCGTTTGGTTCAGCCCTCACGACTGGAGCCATGGCACGAGTGCATGGTAAAGGTTTGGGTTGAAAACAACAACACACAGGAACAAAGTTGCTTGGGTTAACAACTATGAACGATGAAAGGGGAAGCATTAAAGTGCACGTGCGAGGGTGGTGGGATTATTCACCGCCATGCAAAGCAGTAATGGCATAGTACAACCTCCGAATTAACCCACTGTTGAAGCAATCATAACATAGTTTAAACTTTATCATTCAACCAATCCAAGAATCAAACAGTGGATGGTATACCAATGCGCCATCGTATTATTTCAAACCACGAATGTTCAATGTGAAATCAAATCCAAATGTTAAACCAATGCGCCATTGCATAATCAAACATTTTACTCAAAGGTTTCAAAACATTGTGACAATCGGTTTCATAAAATCGACAAGTCAAGAGATATTACAATAAGGATCACATCAATAATATAAAAACAAAAATAAACCATGACCCATATGTAATTCAATGACTAGGGAAGTATTAAATTTTTTTTTTTCATGCTCAATGCCTTACCAGTTTAATAAAATCCAGTTGCGCAATCATAGTAAGAACAGGCAAATAGGCATAGTTCAAAAATCCTTTAGCCACTTAATGATAAACCAAAGGTAAGTGCCACTCAAAAATATCAATAAAAGATCATGACAGCTCAAAGAACGATGGAGGAGTTTTCACGCTTACAGTCGTGAAAACTAAATGGAGACCAATTTGCAAGTGTCACAAGGGATGAAAATATCGTCTATTTACAAAATGCGACAGTAATTTGAAGTTCATAAGTCATAGGTGTAGGCAGCTTATAGGGCAATAGAAAAAATTGTATTGGCTGCCAACAAGTGGTTGGATCGTATATTGGGGGTCACTTGAGGGTATACCCATGATTATGTGTGGGAGCCTCTCGAGTTGATTTCAGACTTGTTATCCTGCCCATACGTTTGGATCAGATTGTCGACTGTACCCACCCAGGGGCTGACTGCGAGTTGGTGTCCTTAGTTGCCGTAATCCTTAGGTACTTACATGAGGTGATGGTGAAGGGAAGTCTCACTGTACCTGGAACAGATATTGGTCAAACTCACTCGGGATCCTTGGAGGGTAAATCCACAATTACTGCGTGGAAGCTTGCACCAAGGTGAAAGTCTGTTAAGAAGGTCTCCATTGTAACTGTTCCACCATATCTTAGCCCCTTCTTAACTTGGTCACACAACGTTGGATTTCATAACCAACTAGTACGATCATTGAGAGAAGTCTTGTTTTCTTGGTTTTTATTCCTAGATTTTATTAGCATATGCTATTTCTTTTTATTAGTTGGCCTTGGATTTTCAGCGTGTACTGTTATCCTCCAAATTTGAGCTTGTAGATGATAAAGGTCTTTGTCGATCACGTAGGATGCAAGGGCTACCTCTAGAAGGCTACCAACCCTTACTTCCTAACCCTCTAGAAGAAAACTACCATGGAGAGGTAGAAAATCAATCTGACGCTGGGAGTGTTGTTACTCCTTACTTAGACAATCAAGAAGGTGCTTTGGTTACAGTTGAGAATCCCACTCCTCGCACTACATCTGTGTCAGTAATCCCTTTCGAACCACTTTTACTTCGTTTAGACTCCCTTGGGTAAGAGGTCCCACAATTACCAAAGAGAGCTTTTACCGAAACATATATGGGATCCACAGAACCAACCTTTGGTGATGAGTATAAGACTCCTGTTCGTCCTACCACTGCAATAGATACAAATCCCACACCTGCTCATTCTGTATGGAGGACTTCATCAGGACGTGATCTTTATGAGCATTTTGAATCTATTCGACAACCCTTTCATCCTCATGAGCCTCCCGGTGAAACAGGATCATCCGGTCAAACTATCAATCACCCCATTGATTAGGTCATTAACCCTAATGTTGCATCAACACAAGTCTATCTTAATGCTAGACTCATCGCCTCTACTCATTCCCAAGGCACTTCGATCCCTACCCCCTCTTTTACAAACTTTCACTCTACAACTCCACATGTTCCGCACGATCTTGCTGGGACATCTTTGCACCAGAGAATGCAGACCCTTGCCAGCCAAATACAACTGACTGGAGTGCAACCACCATCTAGAAGACCTATCCTTTCTGGAGGACCACCATTCTATGGCGACCCTACCCATCCCAGGGGACAACCCCCTTTTCATGTTCCTTTTGGAGGGAAACCTCCCTTTTCCAATCATACCCCAGTCATTAATCCACCTCTGGAAGGGGGGCAACCTTCGTTTGCTGTAAACCCTTCACAATCTTGGGGACTATCTTCGAGAGGCACTTTTACCTAACCCCACATTGGGGGGCACTTGTATCATAACCCACAAGGAGGAGTATCAAATCCTATTCCTTTCGGAACATCTTATGGACAACCTTATCCGGGCGGCATCCCAAACACCACCTGGAGTCCTCAGGGATAACAACCTTATCCTCCCTTTGGGTCTAATGTGTATCTGCCTCCAGGATCTACTCCTTATCCTCATCAAGGGAAAAATGTTTCTCCTCCTTATGGACAAGCAAATCACCCAGCTTATAATGCTCAGAACCCACTGGGTTATGCAAATGTTTCTCAACCATCATCGAATCCTGCTTATCCTGGCCAACAACAACCGTATGTAGGAGGACCTACTGGTTACAATTATCCATCTAACCCAGTTTATAGTCCTACTAGTGTTCCTATGCCACACTAGTATCATCCGCAAATTAACCGACAGTTACCTTTCCTTGCAACTATGGATCTCCCAAATTTGTTTCAGTTAACTAATGATCCTATTTTTCATTCACTAGTTTGGCCAATTATTCTGGCTAAATTTCCTTCTGATATTCCGAAATTTGACGAAAAATCTGGAGAAGATCCAAATAACCATGTGATGACTTTCCATTTGTGGTGTTCATCAAACTCCCTCATGGATGATTCTATACGTTTGTGTCTTTTTCAGTGAACACTTACGGGCTCAACAACAAAGTGGTATATTGAACTACCACGTGCTTCTTTTCATGATTTCAATTCCCTTGATATGTCTTTCCTCACACACTTTCAACTACCTATTCGCTACGAGACAGGTACTGAACTCTTGACCTCCCTTCGTCAAACTGACTCTGTGCATATCTCTGACCATATTCATGAGTGGAGATGATGACGAAGGATGATCAAGGTAATCATTCCTGACATATTATTGGCAGAATGGTTTACTAAATCACTTTTATCCCCGATCTCTCCCGATGTCGCTATGGGTGGTGCAATCACCGAGGAAGAAACCATTGCTCGGGCTTAGTACTTAGATTTGGTTTATTCATAATCTGGTACTTTGTATGATTTGCTTCCAAATGCTACTCAAGATAATACCAATCCATCTAAGTTGTCATCCTCATCTCATGCGGATGGCGTTATTGGTTCCGTCAAAGCTCAATCTACATCCCAGTCGACTGGAGCTGCACCTCGATCTACTTACACATCTAATCCTAGTTGAACCACAGCCTCTACCTCTTCTCATACCCAAGTCTCCGAGGTAAATGTAGTTCAGTCTACATCCTCGCAGTAGATTGGAGGTAAGAAAAAGACAAAGAATAAAAACAAAAAGACTAATAATAATGAACAACCTAAAGCTCAAAACCCACCACCTTCTAATGAAAAGCAACCACAACAAAAACCAAAGTTCCCATGTCTTATCTATGGTGACAATCAATACACTTGAGATTGTCCACATCGGGATGAAGTGGCCAAACTCTTTAAAGGAAATTCCCAACCTGCTGTGCTTACTCAGCCTTTTCCTCAGCAACAATCCATGGTTGCTCAAACCCCCTCTCCCAGGGGTAGTTCTAGCCATCCTCATGATGAGGCCTTGATGAGTGCGCATATTATATGTTTAATGGGATTAATTTGACAACTCCCATTAAGAGATGCCTGAAGAGATGCCTGGGATCGACTCGTCGATCGTTGTACACAAGATTAAAACCTACCCCAGTGTCAAACTTGTTCGACAGAAACTCCACCGAGTCCACCCTAAAAAGACCACGGCTATTAAGGAAGAGGTTGAAAAGTTATTGAAATCTAGCTTCATTTATTCTGTCCCCTTGACAGAATGGGTTTCCAATATCATTCCGGTTACTAAGAAACAAGGGACCATTCACGTCTGTGTTGATTATAGGGATCTTAACAAGGCTTGTCCAAAAGACAACTACCCAACACCCTTTATCGACCATATTATTGATAATTGCACTGGTAGCACAATTTTCTCTTTTATGGATGGTTTCTCAGGGTATAACCATATTGACATCTTACCGGCTGATCAACATAATATAGCCTTCATCTTCCCGTGGGGAAATTTTGCGTATCGAAAGCTACCATTTGGCCTTAAAAACGCTGGGGTTACGTTCCAATGAGCCAAGTCCTACACTTTCCACGATATCAAACATATTGCAGAACCTTACCTCAATGACTTACCCACCCACTCATCCAGTCGATCCGACCATCTCAGTCATCTACGGGCTATCTTTCTTCGATGTCGGTTCTACCACATTTGTCTGAACCCACATAAGTGTATTTTCACTGTCGAACTCTCGGCTTTGTTATCTCTAAGGATGGGATTCGGGTGGATACCTTAAAAATTCGAGCTATTATAGCTTTACCCCCACCTACCAACCTACGACAACTCCAAAGTTTGCAGGGGAAAGCAAAATTTCTTTGCCGATTTATTCGTAACTATGTTGAGATCACTAAAGGCTTCATGCAATTGTTACGGAAAGACGCCCCTTTCATCTGGGATGACACTGCTCAATGATCGTTCGTTTCTCTCAAGCACACACTGACTAACACTCCTTTGTTACATCCTCCGAACTATACAAAGGATTATATCCTTTACTTCCACTATTGCCATGGTGTTAGTTCAAGAGGACTCTTCCGGTGAAGAACATGTGATTTATTACATGAGTAAAAGTCTATCTGGGCTTGAACTTCGTTACTCACATGTTGAGAAGTTGGCTCTGGCAGCCATCATCGCCGTCCAAAGATTTTGTCACTACATTCTGTTATGCACCACCACGGTTATCGCATATTCAAACCCCATGTATCACATCCTGACACGTCAGGTGCTCGGGGGAAAATACTCTAAATGGATCGTAATCCTTCAAGAATTCGATCTTGAATTTGCCAAGTCCAAGTCTAAAAAGTCCCTGGTGTTCGCAGAACTCATTTGTGATTTTCCCCGTGCTGATTAAGAAACTGAGCCTAGAGATTCTCTTCCTGACGAATCTTTATTCCTCATTAGCATTTCTGATCCCTGGTATGGAGACATCATTCTCTATCTCCAGACACAACGTTTTCAGCCCAATATCTCTCGTGAAGAACGCCGCCATATTCGCCACCACTCTCGTCATTATATTATTATTGAGGACACTTTATATCGTCGTGGCATTGATACCATCTTGTGACGATGTCTCACTCATGAAGAGGCTGAACGTGTCCTCAATGAATCTCACCTTGGAGCCAGTGGCAGTCACCTTTTTGGGATGGCTACCGCCTAGAAAATTTTACGTGCCGGATACTTTTGGCCCTCCATCTTCAAGGATTGTATGGAGGCCATCAAAAAGTGCCCATCCTGCCAAGTTTTTCAAAACAAGGCATGCACCCACCCTGCTCCACTGCATCCCGTTATTTCCATCAACCCCTTTGCCAAATGGGGCATTGATTTCATGCAGTGTAAGCCTACCTCAGCTGGGGGGCATAGTTATATAATTGTCGCCATCGATTACTTTACAAAATGGGCTGAGGCTATTCCTACCTTTCTGAACGATGACCGTACTGCAACAATTTTCTTTTTTAATCACATCATCACTCACTTGGGTGTTCCACAAGCCATTATCACTGATCATGGTTCCCATTTTCAAAACCAGTTGATGAATGAGTTGCATACCAAGTCGGGTTTTCGCCATGAGAACTCATCTCCCTACTACCCTCAAGCTAATGGAAAAGTTGAAGCTATCAACAAGGTCCTCAAAATGACGATCCAACGGATGGTAGAGGTAAACAAGACATCTTGGCATTTATAACCTTTTTCCGCTCTTTGGGCTTATCTGACCTCAGTAAAAACTGCTATTGGATTCACTCCCTTCCAGTTAGTATATGGCGTTGATGCTGTATTACCAATCAAGTGCAAAATTCCTTCACTAAAACTTAAAATAGAACTCCTACCCCACACTTCTGCTGAAAAAGAACGTTTCCTACACTTGACTAGATTGGATGAAACATGTCGTGATGCTACTCTTGTTAATGAGACATATCAAAAGCGAATCAAACATCAATACGAAAAATCCGTCCATCCTCACACTTTTGCAGAAGTAGACTTAGTCCTCATATATGACTAGTCTCACGATAAGTTAGGGACATGGAAGTTATAACCTCTATGGCACGGTCCCTACATCATGAAACATGTTCTACATAGAGGCATCTACGAACTAGTCGAGTATGATGGAGTTTCCCTGGGCGAGCCCTGGAACGGGATTTACCTGAAGAAGTACTATGCCTAGGACACCTAGCATAAATGCTTTGTACACTATTG
Organism: Picea engelmannii; assembly: GCA_009831015.1. Classification (NCBI taxonomy): domain Eukaryota; kingdom Viridiplantae; phylum Streptophyta; class Pinopsida; order Pinales; family Pinaceae; genus Picea; species Picea engelmannii. Next base: position 502,219 of record ML799027.1, on the reverse strand, counting down.
CGTGCTCGAGTTTTTTCCTTGGCCACTTATACTATGTCTTGTGTTTTTCATGCGTAGATGACATCTTCCTTTCCTATCTTTGTCGGGTTTGCAGATGGTGCTAGTCGACACACCCAAAATGTTGCCTCCGCAGCTTGGGTCATTTACCACTATGATGAGTTGGTTAGTTCAGGAGGTATTTGCTTAGGATCGACAACTAATAAAATGGCGGAATATCATGCTATCATTGGATTTTTAATTGAAGCATCCTCCCTAGGCATTTCTCACATAGTTGTCAATCTGGACTCTCAACTCGTGGTATGTCAACTCAATCGTATCTATGCTATTCGCAACCCTATCCTGCTACGTCTCCATCTACGAGTTCGCTGTCTTGAACGAATGTTTGGTTTTATCAAATATTGACACATACTAGGAGAACTTAATACCATTTGGGATTCGCTAGCAAATTACATTATGGATAGATATCTCTCACATAGATAAGCTTTCATAAAGGAAATGAATCACATCACATATCATCATGTAAATTAAAACACATCACATAAAAACATCATTTGAAAATATTTTGGCATTGTAAAAACTCGGAAATGTATATATATACGGCATGACTGAAAATGTTTGATTACATAAAAAATGGTACATAGATAGGCAAAATGTGGGTCCTCACACCCATAAACATCGTCCTACATACTATACAATCATCAGGAAGATCCTAATCTCCATGCATCACATTATGCTGCGAGTAATATATCACTGCACGGGCTATTCGCCTTAGTAGAGAGTTAAAACTCTCAGACACCCCCATAGTGTGTCTCTGTAGATGTAGCGGTATTTCCCGCCTCCTGAGAGGAGGGATACCTGTCATGAGGCCTTGGAGGTTTGTTTTGACCTCCTGGAGTTCTCCTGCTGCTACCCCCTGATCATATACAACCTGAGCATCTCTACGATGCCCCAATTCTGGCATATTGCTGGATGTACTACTCCTCTATCTGCACAATGTAATGATACATCTGTTAAAGATTCTTCCATGTACCC
>ML799027.1:428392-489275 GCA_009831015.1 Picea engelmannii | reverse complement strand
GTTGCTGCTACAGAGGCTAGTAAAGAAATGATTTGGTTACAAAGGTTTATGGAGGAATTGGGAAAGAAGCAGGAGAACAACCGGTTGTACTGTGACAGTCAGAGTGCCATTCACCTTGCAAAGAACTCAACCTTCCATTCGAATACTAAGCATATACAGTTGAGGTACCACTTCATATGATCTACCTTAGAAGATGGAAAATTGAAGCTGGAAAAGATACACACTAGCCGGAATCCTGTAGACATGTTAACAAATGGAGTAACCAGGGAGAAACTGAGTTCCTGCTCAGTTTCAGTTGGTCTTCAAGAATGAAGATGAAAATGAGAAATTTGCCAGGTCCAAGAAGGTTCAAAGTCCATCATATACAGCAGTGGTGGAGTTTTTGAGATCAGTCTCCAAGTGGGAGATTGTTGGTTGTGGAGCCTGATTATCTTCCTGATTGAGAGGTCCTTTCTTTCAGTCGTCTTTATACCCAATGAAGTATTTACACCCCAGAAGTATGTACACTCTTCGACGCGGGGGAGTGCATAGGGGGGGTACCCCCTCTGCGGGGTCTAGGGGGGCTATCCCCCCGGCTGGGGGGTATGGGGGCAAGCGGCCCCCCAGCGGGGGTTCGGGGGAAGCATCCCCCGAAGCAAAAATTGCCTTGTAAAAGTATATTGTAATTTCATTGTAAATCTGGACCATTCATTATAAGGTCACAGATCTAACGGTAGAGATTATGTTAGGGTTTTTTGCCCTAGAAGGCAACCCTCTTTTATGAGGGAAATGTATTGTGGTTATGGATGATGGTGAATATTGTATTCTGAGAGAGGAGACTGTGAGAGAAAGAAGAGGAAGTTACAACAGGTTTTGCTGTAGGTTGTATCCCTTCATTTGCTGGATAATAATAAAGGAAGGACCTGACAATTTCTCTGGTGGACGTAGCCCACACTGGGTGAACCACATAAATCTGTGTCTCTCTTGTATTGTGTGTCTTCTATGTTTTGTTTCTGCATTTGTTTTATTTTATTGCTCCGCGGTCCTGTTTTTCTAACATATACTGCCATCTTTCCCATGTCGTGCCTCTAATGACATCACAAAGACACTTAAGACACCTCATAGGTTAGTTTGGAAGAAGAGAAACCACTTGACATGAAGCACAAGCTTTTTTCCATTGGAAAAACACTTAAAAAATGAATTTTGGAGAGGAGTTCTCCCCTATCCACTGTCAGGGAGTGATGGTGCTCCCTGAGCCTCTTTGGGGGAGTGCTTGAGTGCCCTGTGCACCCTTTTGGGGAAGCACTACCCTTTTTTTAGCAAATTCTGGGTTTGTTGAGGCAAATAAGGGAAGAATCCCTCAATTCCCGAAGGTAGTTGGATTCAAATAGATGGTCAAGGCATGATCTTAGGGGATATCCTCAACTGAAGGAGAGGAATCCTCAACTTATGCCAAAGATCTCTCAAGTGGTTGGACCTCTCCAAATTTATATAAGAAGGCCTTCTCATGGTGAAAGGTACAATGGAGATTGGGAATTACATCAAACTTATGATCTCATGAGGGAGATGCCATCAAAGAAATCAGTGGAGATCATTTGAGCAAAGGGGTTGGACAAGGAGAATTGGAAGAGACTGCTGCACCTTCATTCAAAGGATTGTAAGTACTTTTACTTGTTCTCATTAATAATCAATGCTTGGCCTGTTTATTTCAAACTTGTGCTTGTTCCATATGAGTTTGTCTGTAGTAGATGGATCTATGATTGAGATAATCTCAGTAGAGTAGGAAGTCCATTGCATCTTTTTTTGTCCTATAGGATCTATTAGGGAGCTCAGGATCGAAGCTCAACCAGGACTTTGCAAGGAAAAACGTCGATAATAAGGTACATATCTTTCTCCTTCTCTTTCATTCATTAGATTGATTAGGTTTAAAAGGAATTCAATGTCCATGTTAAGCACTTTTCTGTCTTGGCCTTAGGAGTCTAGAGACCAAGAGGGAATCCACTTGTCCGTAGGGGGATTCACCTACAATAATAACCTAAATGTATTTCTTGTTTTAATAACTAGAGTCAAATCTAGTAGATAGAGTTGGGATCCAATTCTGATTGATCTTCTAATCACCATCTCTATTCAGGTTATTAGGTCATTTTTCAATTTTGATGGCTTCCCTAAATTTCCTATTGTGATAGTGATCTAATTTAGCAAGAATTTTGGCCTCCTTAATACAAATATGATGTTTATTATTATTCGAGTGTTCATCCAAAGTATAGGGACAAGTGAGATTGTGCTTAATATTAGTGGCATGTGCCTAAATCCTAATCCTAAAGGAATGACCTGTTTCTCCTATGTATTCCTTTCCACCAGAGCAAGGAATCATATATACACTTTTTTTCTCAATGGGATCCATAGGGTTCTTGACAGATCTGAGGGAATTTCTAATAATGCTTATTTAAATTGATTATTTATATTAAATGCTATTTGAACTGGAAAACTTAAAGAACAATTTAAAATATAAGTTGTTTGAGTTTTAAATTTAGACCCTTGAGAAGAAAGGTTAAAATTATAATCTTGATTAGTTATGATATACAAGACCAAAATGTAAAGAATGTACACTAATTGTAGGGTTAATATTTTGTTTTCCTTATAAATGTTATAGAATCCTAATTGATAACTATTAAAGGAATAGTTTACATTTTTAATTATAGGTTTTGTACAAGAAAGGCTATTTATGTTTTTTAAATAGAACTATGAAATATATTTATTCAAAAATTCCGCGATAAATCTCATAGAGGAAGAATTTATAGAGGCAAAAACCAACCTTTTCTAGAGTGGAAGAAACATGCTGTAAACTAGCTAAACTGACATGAAAGTCGACTATTGTCTTTAGATCATACAAATTTCAAAGATAACTCCTTCTATACAACCTATAGAATACTCCTAAGATCAAAATACAAAAACTTAACATAAGAAAATTACAATTTGGAGGGTCTTTCCTATCAAGTTTGAGTTCAGCAGGCCCTGGAGGCGAATTCAGGTCATGAACCATTAGTTGAGGGCTCGAAGAGGAGGCTACATATAAAACAATTGTGGTGGTGCTTTTTGGCAATGGGAAAGATGGTCGAAAACACCTCTCTTCAACCTTGGACCGGATATCCGCTACCTCATCCTAGAGCTACTGTTGTCCTTGCTGCTGCCACCAACAATTCCATTTTTGTAAGCATCTGAGTAGTTAGATTGTTCATTAGGATGTGGAGGGATTGGACCGAATTCACCAATTCTACATGCTCCTCTTCTTGTATTTCTTATATCTAGTGTGTGTTACCAGTGCTTTTATTGGCCATGACACTAATTCCTATAACTTCAATGATACCCATGACTGCAACTGTAACCACAATCTCAATATGAAACAATGTTGGGTTTTCTACTAATCCCACCTTCCAATGCTGGTGTAATGCTGCTTGCATATCTAAAACCATCACGTTCTACTCAATTTTCCTATGGGCTTCTTTCATTTTTTCATACCTTAGTGTAAATGATAACCACCATGAAAGATGAAGCAATTCAAACTTCAAATTCATTAAACAATCGATCCTCTTGCACATAGTAATCTGCTGAATCGGGGTGTAAGTACCATGACTGCAATGCATGGCTGATGTTGCTAGGAGATGGAGTGATGCAAAGAGAGTGAAGTGTAGTACAAGATCCATGCGGCAAGGAGAAAACCAACCCGAGGGATATGATAGGGCCCGAGAGGAAGTGAAAGAGCACACACATGACTAAGGGAGGGATACAAAAAAATTAAGCTAGGACGAGGGAGGGAAGAAGAACCTGGAAGAACGCCCACGTGTGAGTGCCCAAGAACAAACCATGTTGGAAAGGGAGAGCCACACAACAAAGAAAAACTTAGTGCTGACATGGAGGTGACTGTGGGACGAGGCCAAAGGAAGTCATTGGGAAAGGGGTGGGGATTGAGGTACTGTATGGAACCTTCATGTGGATCAAAGAAAGGTTATTTATGTTAAGAACAATAATATCTACAATTCTAAAATGATAAAAAAAGAAAAAAAATTGTTCAAAAAGTTGAAAAACCATTTTTATGTATGTAACAACAAACATAACAGTTCATTGTAAGAGAGAGAGGTTAACAATGTACATGATAAATTCCAAATATTTACAAAAGATACATTACAATTAAAAAAAAGTGAAACCTCATTCATGTGAGATTATTTTGAACAAAAATCAACTGAAAGGTCTAAAACCATTATGAACATAAGCAAATATTTGATAAAGAATAATAGGGAGAGAAGATACCTCATCAAGACTATTATCAGGTACAAAATTAGGTTGAAATTGGTGTGTTTTCTTTAACAAAACATGTCTAGAATGAGAAGAAAATGAATTAGAATGAATCATAGTCCAATCCTCCTCATGGTGAATCCAATTTTGCAAATTAGACTCCTCTTGAAATTTGATGAAAAAAGGGATAGACAAAAAAGTGAAACCTCATTCATGTGAGAATCTTTTGAACAAAAATCAACTGAAAAGTCTAAATCATTATGAACATAAGCAAATATTTGATAAAGAATAATAGGGACAGAAGATACCTCATCAAGACTATTATTAGATACAAAATTAGTTGGTGTGTTTTGTTTAACAAAACACGTCTAGATTGAGAAGAAAATGAATGAGAATGAATTATAGTCCAATCCTCCTCATGGTGAATCTGATTTTGCAAATTAGACTCCTCTTGAAATTTGATGAAAAAAGGGATTAGACTCATTTTTCCTAACAATTGGAAGTGAATTTTTGAAAACCAAGAGAGGTTTTTATCAAGGACATATTCAAAAACAAAAACCTCTCTCGGTTTTTACACAAGAGTTATTGTCTTGTAGTTATAGGTGTCACTTTGATACCTATTTTTCACAAGTTCGCCAGGCCATAATTGTTGCACTTCTAGGAAGTCACTTTTGAAACCAATTTTGCAGAGGTAAAATTGTTGTTTTGAGGATCAAGGGTATAATATACATCTCAAGGCTTCCTTACATGTCATCAACAACCTCCCAAAAACTCCAAACCCTCCAGTTCAAACTTAGAGAGAATGAAACACTGAGTTGTCATTTACGCCATAATAACGTTGTCCTACAAGCCAAGATGAATTCTCTACAGTGTTAGGTTGATGATATTATGCTCGGGTAGGGTAGGATAATAAATAAAATCTAAGTTTCCAAGATTTTACTTTCTTTTTAGGTAGGGTAGGATAATAAATAAAAGCTGCACATTGTTAGTTTAGCTTAAAGTCTAATGCAACCTCATTTTATGTTTTCTTTTTAATAAAAAAACTATGAGATACATGTTCCAATGACTTGATTTCATTGATCTTGTTAGTTTTTTTAGAGTGTGGTTTTTGACAAATAGTCCTAGAGATTTCTGCAGGTATTTATTTTACCAGGAGTAGACAATTTCAAGGAGATATATAAGAAGAATTTTTCTTCAAAACATTGCTATACTTGAACCTTGTTGTATACTAAGCATCAAATGAATAATGACTTGCTATAGTTAGCCATGTTTTTGCAAAATATTTTCATCTTTTTTCTCAAGGAATCTTAAGAAGAAATTGCTCTTGAAAACCTTCACCACTGTATAAGGAAGTGATACCATAACCATCAAGCTTAGAGGTATCTCGTATAGTTTCCCCAAGAAACCTGAGAAAGTAAGTAAAGTATCTTTATTAGAGAGTAACAAGGAGGTATGATTAGCGGTTAGTCATGGAAACATCACAATAAATTGCAAAAGAAGAAAGTGAGTTGAGCCTAGAGATACCTTTCTGTTCTTTCTCAATGGTACCATCCACTAAACACTAAATAGCTTGATTATATCATATCTTTAGATAGGCCACGCCTACTTAAGTACCCCTTACATCAGGAAAATCACTAAGGAATATAACGGAAAGTCATCCTCCAACATAAATACCATCCCAATTGAAAAACATAAAAGAAGAAAAAGTTGTTTTCAGAGTTGTCCCCCCATCTTCTTTCATAAAGCAACCTTATACTAAAATCTTAAAAGATGGAGGGACAATCTCTAAGGGTGTAAGAAGATAACCCACCTGGATACTCAACAGGTCTGCTGGCAGTGGGTACCGACCTGTGGTATGACTAGGTAAACCCGTCGAAGTACTGAACATGCTTGCTGGCAGCGGGGCATTCTACCTAGCGAGGATGATAATCTGACAAAAAATAAATAAGAAATTTAAACTTGTCCTGATGTATGCCATTACTTGTAGACAAAGCCGACATGAAGTATGTATGGTTAAGCTAAGGTTAATGAAATCCATAAATTTTCCATTGGGAACTAACTTTGAGACTATCTTGAAACTATGTTGCCTACCTCTTATTATCTATATATATGATCTTTTATCCTATAGGTGGGGCCATATTTTAATAGACTCGTCAGACCAATCTGTGAAATTTATATATACACTTAACAAGATGTAAATCTTTGTCTATTGGGAGAACTAACTGGTTTCCTATATTCTTGATTGTGAGGTGTCACAATACTTAGGTGTGGGGGAGGGGTTCATGAGTTAACAAATGATAACATTTCCTAGAAGAAGTAAATCTTTGTAAAAATTCATGTATTGTTTTCATGATACAGTTTATTACATCAACAATCATTTTATTTTTGAAATGCTAATCTCCGGTGTGCTATAAACTGCTATACATTTCCTTAACAGACCAATTAACTAGTTTATTTTCATTACAAACTGTTCATTACAGAGTTATGATTAGATGCCTTATAGAATGCGAGATAGAGGAATGGATTGTGTGAGCATGATGGAAAAACAAATAATAATGGAACACTTTTAGCCTGCCTCTACTCCTATTCACTGTGTTCGTGGTCTCTGAGGAATCAATTGCCTCAGCCACAAAGCTCCCAAGAGTTGGAGACCGCTGGTTTAAACACCACCAGTTTCTAAGAGCAAGCTATAACAGGGTTTTCAAGCCTGAATTTCAGAACATTTATGGAGCTAAGGGATACTCCAAAGAGTGGATAAAAGAGGAGCTAATCAACCCTCTCATAGTCATCACCAGATTGATCACATGTGAAGGTAGATATTTTGTCTTTAAAGCCTGTCACTTTCGATTATTAGCTCACTTTCAATTCAATAAGCCATTGAATTTTCCCTTTTACTTCTTAAAGAGTCTTGAGAGGATGTCTTTCCAAGTGAGGAAGAATGTAACCAATCCCCATAACAACCTATTTCACCACGACCTTATCAAACTACTTGTCTTAGACAAGTTGGGAAAACAAGGGAAAATGTGGGATGAGTTCATTTACCAATTTGTAAACCCTCATATTACAATCAAGACTAGCAAGAAGACTCTTAATCTAGGGACTATTACTCCACCCAAACCCTCATGCTCAAGCTATTCCTTTACCAGACCAAAAGTCCAAGAAACTTGTAGATACCTCTGCAGCCTCATCGGGAAAGAAGACCAAGAAGCCTATTGCTAACCCCCCTCTAAAAACAGTAAAGACCAAGAATCCTATTGCTAATTCAAGGCATGGGGACATGCCATATCTTCGATCTGGGGGGAGTTTCCTGAGCTAAAAAATGCTAAGCACTGCCCATTTGTATAGCAAACCCATGAGAAGAGGAAGTAGGATTTCTGTCAAAATTCTGTCATACTGTCTTTTTACAAAGTCTTGGGATATTATATCAGTAGTTGTTTGTATCAGTATGCTAAATTATATACTGCTGACATCATTGTGTGTGTTATAGGATTTCTGTACATTTTTATGTTTATGCTATAGAAGACATCATATACTTAACAACTCTTTGTGACAAATACAAAGCGATAACAACTGCTAAATACTTACTGCGATCTGTATTACAAGCTTATGAAAAGAGGAACAATTGTTTGAATTGTTACAGATTGATGAAAGGAAATAAAAATTCTCATGTTCACCATTCCTACCAATACAAACCAAGCCTTTTGTTAGTATTTTTTAGTTTTGTCAGTCACCAGTGATCAAATTTACTCTTTCATGTGATTGATACGGTTATTAGGTTAAATTGTTATATTTTCAAAATAAATTTCTCAAATAAAATTTGACATCTCTTTGTTGTAAAATGGTCATTGGTGGGTCTAGGTGTCCTTACTACTCCATCCACTCATCCAAGGTCATACATTTTCATCATGGTCATGTCATCATTCCTTGTCACAAATTTTCAAATGATTGTCTTGGTCAAAGTTCTACTTAAAAATTGGTTTCTGAATTAAGGACAATGAATTTGACAAAAGTGAAAGAAATTTTTCTTAATCATAGACCAAGAAACAAAAACCTCCTTCATTTTATGCACAGGTGTTATTATTTGAGAGAAATTCCCCAAATACAGTCGCTATAGGAGGGTTTCTGCACATTTGGACAACTTGACTTCAAGTCAGTTTTTAATAGGTTTGGAGAAGGCATTTGTAGTGATTGATGGTTCCATTGTGTAGAATAAATCATAAAATTTGCAACCATACCAATTTCAGCCCAAAAATCCTCCGGTAAGGCCTTCAAAATCCCTCTCAAAGACCACGCTGCACTTCTGCTAAGAGCACGTTGCGCTTCTGCAAGTTTTGAGTAACCAACTTCAATCTGGGATTATGAACAAATGGGAAAGTAATTTTGAAACTTGGAGGAGGTGTTTGTTCAGAACATACCAAAACACAATAACCTCTCTTAGTTTTTGAATATACGTTATGGTTTGGGATATATTCAATTCTCTTAGAGGCCTAGTTGTTCAGAAAATAAAATACTCTGTTTTTCCTGTTTTAGTCATGTTTTCTTTTCATGTTTTCCTAACAACTGGAAGTGATGTTTTGAAAACCAAGAGAGGTTTTTATCCAGGACATATTATAAAACAAAAACCTCTCTCATTTTTTACACATGAGTTACTTTCTTGTAGTTACAAGTGTCAACTGATACCTATTTTTCACAAGTTCGCCAGGCCAAAATTGTTGCGCTTCTAGGAAGTCACTTTTGAAACCAATTTTGCAGAGGTAAAATTGTTTTTTTTAGGATCAAGGGTATAATATACATCTCAAGGCTTCCTTACATGTCATCAATAACCTACAAAAAACTCCAAACCCTCCAGTTCAAACTTAGAGAGAATGAAACACTGAGTTTTCATTTACACCATCATAACGTTGTCCTACAAGCCAAGATGAATTCTATACAGCATTAGGTTGATGATATTATTGCCACCAATAATAGCCTTTGGATGCAATTGAAACACCACAAAAATCCTAATTCAAAATCCCCCGGGAAAGAGGGAGAAGATTCTAAATCTAATCCACCCCCTCCTTCGCAAGTTTAGTCATGAAGGGTAATTTCTTTTTGTTTGCAGTAGGACCTGCAAAATCTTAGGTGTGGGGGTAATGTTGGGCCCGAGATATGATCAGTTTTATGATAGTAATTAGATACTTTTGCCGAATGTATATATATGTTTTTCATGGTTTGGAGAAGATTTTTGAAGAATTTTGTGCCAAAATGCTATGATCTACACCAGGCAAAAATCACATCATGTTTCTACTTCCGGCACTCAGTCCGACACTCCATCTGGTACTCAATCTGGTACCCAGTCCGACACTCCGTTCGACACTTCGTCCTGCACAAAAACGATGGGCAATTTGGTGGTTATGGTATTGGCGGCCAGTGATGGGAAAATCAGGAGCATGGGTTTTTCTCATGCTTGCCCCCTCCAACTACTGAACTCTTGACAACTAGGTTTGGGTTGTTGAGTAGGGCGATTATTGGCTCGCTCCATTTCGACAGTTAGGGCACCATTAATGTAATTTGCCGTTTTTAGAAGTGGTTCGACCCTCCAGTGGTTGACCACTTGTTCTGTAAATATTATAAATATCATTGTGGTGGTCATACAATAGGAAGGAAGTGAAGAAGTCACGTGTTAGAGGGAAAATACAATTTCCCTCAATTCTGCCATTTTTATTTTTCCAGAATTGTGTAAAACCTGCGTTTTCAGTTTTAATGGTGAATTTGTGTTGCTGAAGTTTGTGGTGTGCATTTGAAGAGTAACCACGACTACTGGGGGGCCCACCAATAGTTTGGATAACTATTCTATGAATTTTCTTGTAGATTGAGTAGCATAAATGTATTTTATTTTATTTCCTGTATATGAAATGTTATTTTACTTCTTTGTTATTTAATTTGCTGTTTATGATTTAATTGTTTTAATTTAGTTTTGCATGTTATTTTGAAGAATCTTGTTAATATGTAATGACTTTGTAGATGATAGGAACAAGCTTGCAAGATTAGAGACTAACCATGTGTGTAGTTAGATGATAAATTAAGTTTTCTTTTATGCCGGAATAGATGATAAAAACAAAGTTTTAGAACATATTTTTAATTCGTGATTTCTTTGACAGGGCTTCAGTAGATGGATAGTGTTGGTTTTAGTTTTCAATTTTAGATTGATTATCTAATTGTTGTTTAAGTTTTGCTCATTTAATTTTCCATTTAGTTTTCTCAATTGCTTACTTACCTTATGATGGAATAGTATTTAAATTTCTATTTTGTGAGTATTTTCCCTCTTTTTGCAATTTGAATTATTAAATAGAACTAGTTTAGTTTCCTTCATGCAATTTATTTGTTAGATCTAGGTTGCAATTTCAATTTGTAGTTAATGATTGAATTCAGTTATGAGCTTGTTTTAGTCATGTTTTCTTTTCATGTTTTCCTAACAACTGGAAGTGAAGTTTTGAAAACCAAGAGAGGTTTTTATCCAGGACATATTCAAAAACAAAAACCTCTCTCATTTTTTACACAGGAGTTACTGTCTTGCAGTTACAGGTGTCACTTTCATACCTATTTTTCACAAGTTCGCCAGACCAGAATTGTTGTGCTTCTAGGAAGTCACTTTTGAAACCAATTTTGCAGAGGTAAAATTGTTGTTCTGAGGATCAAGGGTATAATATACATCTCAAGGCTTCCTTACATGTCATCATCAACCTCCAAAAAAATCCAAACCCTACAGTTCAAACTTAGAGAGCATGAAACACTGAGTTTTCATTTACGCCATGATAACATTGTCCTACAAGCCAAGATGAATTCTCTATAGTGTTAGGTTGATGATATTACTTCCATCAATAATATTCTTTGGATGTAATTGAAACACCACAATAATCCTAAGTCAAAATCCCCCAGGCAAGAGGGAGAAGCTTCTAAAGCTAATTCACCCCCTCCTTCGCAAGTTTAGTCATGAAGGACAATTTCTTTTTGTTTGCAGTGGGACCTGCAAAATCTTAGGTGTGGGGGTAATGTTGGGCCCAAGATATGATCAGTTTTATGACAATAATTAGATACTTTTGCCGAATGTATATATGTGTTTTTTATGTTTTGGAGAAGCTTTTTGAAGAATTTTGTGCCAAAATGCTATGATCTACACTAGGGAAAAATCACATCATGTTTCTGCTTCTGACACTCAGTCCAACACTCCATCCGGTACTCAATCCAGTACCCGGTCCGACACTTCGTTCAACACTCCATCCTGTGCAAAAATGATGGGTGATTTGGCGGTTATGGTATTGGCGAACAGTGATGGGTGAATCAAGATTGATTATCTAATTGCTGTTTAAGTTTTTCTCAATTGCTTACTTACCTTATGCTGGAATAGTATTTAAATTTATGTTTTGTGAGTATTTTCCCTCTTTTTGCAATTTGAATTATTAAATAGAACTAGTTTAGTTTCCTTCATGCAATTTCTTTCTTAGATCTATGTTGCAATTTCAATTTGTAGTTAATGATTGAATTTAGTTATGAGCTTGCTTATATTAGTATATAATGCATTTGAATTTCATAGATTAGAAGATAGTTTCCTTTATTTCATAGATTAGAAGATAGTTTTATTGCTATTGTAGGATAGATAGTCTTTTTCTTTGGTAGGTTAAAGGATAGTTTGCTCATCATAGGTTAAAGATTAGTTGTTAATTTCTTTTATTATCATAATGCTTTCAATTTAGTAGATTTCCTTTTGTAAATTATAAATATTTTTGAAAATTAAATTAAGAATAGAGTTCACTTGTCTCTTAGCTTAGTTAGTTGCTTATTGAGTAGTTTTAATTAGTTTACTTGCTGTAGAAGTTATCCTAGGTTAGTTGGTTGTTTACTTGCTTTAATAGGTTAATTGCTTACTTGTCTATTCTTGCTTTGATAGTGTAGTTGCTTGTTTATTTACTTTCTTTCACATGATAGTTACTTATTGAATTTAAGTAGGTTAATTACAAGTAGTTTGTTGTTTCTATTTGCTTATTAGATGAATAGTTTTCCTTTGCTTATTGTTATGCTTAAATAGTTTTCTTTTGCTTATTGTTGAACTATTTTTCTTTAGGTAGGGTTTTCATTTGCTTTCCTAGAAGTATCCATCGATCCTTCGTTCAAAGGTTTCTTAGGGTACACAGTTTGAGTTGCTTAGTAGAGTTTGATCATTAGTAGTCTTTGCTTGAGTAGATTATCCCTTAGATACCCACTTCCTTAGTTAGACTATACTACTACCAATCCTTCTACCTTGGCATATATTTTTCTACAATTCTAAGTTTACTTACCCCGGGTTGACAATTTAATTGAGGGGTTTTAGTGTGTTTTTAGTGCATATAGAACACCCATCACCAAATATTTACAAAAGATACATTACAATTACAAAAAAGTGAAACCTCATTCATGTAAGAATATTTTGAACAAAAATCAACCGAAAAGTCTAAATCATTATGAACATAAGAAAATATTTGATAAAGAATAATAGGGAGAGAAGATACCTCATCAAGACTATTATCATATACAAAATTAGGTTGAAATTGGTGTGTTTTCTTTAACGAAACATGTCTAGATTGAGAAGAAAATGAATGAGAATGAATCATAGTCCAATCCTCCTCGTGGTGAATCTGATTTTGCAAATTAGACTCCTCTTGAAATTTGATGAAAAAAGGGATAGACACGATCATCACCTTAGGGTGAAGTATCTCTATATCATCATAATACATTATTTCCGTATCTCCTAGGTCACAAAATGAATCATAATTCAAACTATTAAAGAAAGCAGATGAATAGTCACATAATTTTTCAACTTTGTCTAAAGTCCTATCTATTTCTTCTATGTTGTCATAAGACAAATTATTAAAACTACTCTCTGTTATGAATGTATCCCTGCCATCTCCATGCAAATCATCATATAAAGGGATTTCATAATTTACACTAACAGAGTATTCATTACTATGACCGCAATCAGAAAATAAATCTGGATACATAGACAAGTAACTTTCAGAAAATATTATATCAAAAGATTCATTGTTGCTTAATTGTTCAATATCAATTTCCTCTTCTAGGTCTTGTGAAAAGGCTAATGATTTTTAATCTATTTTAGTTGATTCTTATTCAAAAGAAGAATTCCCCCTCAATGGAAACTTCAAGATCATCGGTTAATTTGAAATTAATAGGCCTAGAAACAAAATTTCTGATAAATCCATATTTCCTAAGATATGAATGTTCCGAGAAGAATAATTATTAGTTTCATCATTACTAATCCTCTTTTGATTTTGATGGAGTGAAAATAAATCAAAAAAACCATGCATCAAATATCTTGTTGATTGTCTATCACTATTAGGAAATATGAAACGAATTAACCTAAACCTAGGAAGAAAATCTTTGAGAGTTTCACCTTCATACATCCTCAGATTTTCTAACTCTACACACAATTCCTCATAATCAAAATCTTGATGAGATTTAAGAAATACCTCCATCATTTTCCTCCATGAATGAATATAATGAGTTGGTAACAACTGAAACTAACTCCTTATGCTTCCTTGAAAAGTTAGAGTAAAAATTTTGTAGATCAAAGTTTGAGGGGTTTTGGAGGCAGACTCAATAGGTGATTTTGGACTACTCATATGGTGGTATGGAATTCCAACATGACTCGAACATGATTCTCCCCCTCGGGGATGTTTGGGTTCATTGAGATGAGTTTGTATTTATGAGTCGTTTGTTACGAATTTTTTGATTTATGCACGTTTTTTGAAATTTTGACATAGTACTAATGGGTAACCATGTTTGTGTTTGTAGATGTTGGACCACGAGTTCATGACAGGAGGTCATGAGGGAATGAAAAGAGGTCGATTACATTAGTGCCATGATGATGCAGAGGTAGGGATAGAAAAACAACCATGGGATGATCTTGTGGGTGAGGGAGTCACCAAAGAGTATCCAAGTCTCCAAGGTCAGATGGATGAGCTACGCTGGAATTTAGACTGGGTGTTGAAAGGGGTGCTTGAGGCACGATGTAGTGAGGTCTAGAATGAGGAGGTCCTAGAGTTGTACATTGGCCCAAATCCTGATTGGCGCCCATTGGTACGATGTAAAATAGTAGCAGGGGATGAATTGATGGGACAAATGAGACTGTATGTTGGCGGGGTGCCACCAGTGAGAGGGGGCCACCAACTAGGGAGGGGCCTTGTGCGGGTGGGATTCTTGAGCTTGGTCCACCTTAGAGTTGGTGGAAAATGATTTGTATGAGTGAGGCCCACTTTCTGTATTTTGTGATGTATATGGGCGAGGCCCACATACTTCGTATATGACATGTATAGGGCCAGTGTCCCTATTTTTTGTATATGATTTGGAAGCACGACCATAGTGAGGGTGGACCCTTTGTACCCTATTTTTGAAAATTTATGACACATACACATACATTTTTTAATGTTTTATCATGTTGTACTCTGTGTGAATTGATGATGGTATGTTTTTGATGATATGTATGATGTATGTGCTCTTACTTTGTGCTTTACGATACACACCATTAATGTGATGATGTAATAAACATATATCTTCTTAGAGAAATCATGATAAACATTGCTTTTATTAATGTGACAAGTGCCAGTCTAGAACTTCATTTGCAATGCAATTTGCAACTTGGTTTTCACTTCAAGGAATATGTGTAAATTAAATGGATTCAAAATTCCGTAATAGAAGTTCAACTTGTAGGTACTTTCTAAATAAGTAAGGGTCATGAAAATGATATACATTGTTCAATTATAGGACGAAGAGTTGGGAATCTAAAAATACACTGAGGTGGTGAATGTGAAGGTGAGAAACATCAACCATAAGGCCGATCATGCCATCATACTCTGCTTGGTTATTTGTAGTTGGAACTTGGCACACAGTACTGGAGTGGCAAAATGTATGTGTAGGTGAGTAAATGTCCTAATCCTCTAAAGCGTGGTTCTGATTCCATCGACCAACGCTGTCAACAAAACTGATGTGATATCCTAGTGAATGATTCATATGGTAAAGTAACAAGGGTACAATATCATAGATTAAAAAATGTTTATGTGTGTATAAAATGATTAAAAAATATAAAAACAAAAAATATATGCACACAAAAATGCTCTGGAATAGGGAGGCTACTTAAGGGTAAAACCTCTTCAAGTATAACCCATTGATGGGGTCCTTGATGAGGGTGTCTTCTAGGTGAGCAAGGTTGTATGCTCCCTTTGTGAGGCAATGTTGGATGATGAAAGTGCCATGCCAAAGAGATTCAAACTTTCCATGGTCTAAAGTATCATGGGTGACATTATAAGCTAGGACTAGGTCGCCCTCGTTGAAGGAACAAGGGTTGACATGGCGATCAAAAGTGGTTTTTGAGATTTTTTTAGTAGCCTCATTGTTTGGAAACGAGGACCATCGATCTTCGTCAAGAGTTTTTAAGGAAACAAGGCATTGTTTGAGAGCAATAATTTATGGTAGTAGTTTGACTGCTATTCAGAGTGTTGGGATTTCACATTCAATAGGATGTACTTCTTCTATCCCATGGATGAGGTGGAAGGGGGTAAAACCCATGGCGGTTTTGACGACTATTCAGTATGCCAATTGGTTTTATGTTTGTTAATGGTTCATTTCAACATGGTTTTTAGGACTTTGTTGACAACCTTAACCTGACCATTGGATTGTGGATAGTATGGTGAAGCGAACTCTTGAGTGAAGCCTAGGTGTGAGGATAACTCTATAATTTTTATTTTTTTCAAACTGTTTTCCATGCTCTGAAACTAACTATTTGGGAACCCCAAAGTGAGTGATGACATGATTGAAAAATAATTGGGATGCGGTATCCATCATATTATTGAATGTAGGTATGTATTCAACCCATTTGGTCAAATAATAAAAGGCCACAATGATGTATTTATGACAATTGCTAGATGGGAAGTTTCATGTCATCAAGTATATGCCCCATTTGTAGAAGGGGCCAACTATAATGACCGGGTATAAGGAGTTGGTGGGGCTTGTGCTTTATGTGTGAACATTTGACACTTAGTACACCACTTGACTTCTTGGATACAATCATGAAATAAGGTAAGCCATAAGTAATTGTCCCTCACAACTTTATGTGCAGTGGACATATCAGAGAGGTGTCCACCACATGTTCCATTGTGGAAATCATTAAGGAGTCACTCTGCCTCATTGAGGGTGAGGAAATGACATAAGATGGTATCCACTCCCTATCGATAGAGAACATCTTCAATGGGGAGATAACATGGGGCTTGGTGGTGGATATGTTGATGATCACCCCGAAAGAGATGTGGGTCAAAATTATAAGTGCCAAGGTAGATGAGGATGTCACTATACCATGGGCCATCTGATGAAATGGAAAATAAAATCTCGTTGGGGAAGTTTTAATTCATTGGTGTGTCCTTGGTATATGATGGTAAATCAATGATGAATTATGAAAGAATAAGTGCTTTCTTACTTTTAGGAGTGGTGAGCTCAAAATAAAATTCCTGAAGAATTATGATCCATTGAGTGAATTTCTCATCAATCTGGAATTGACTAAGTAAGTATTGCACGAGGTTGGAATTTGCGACTACCCTGGTGGTTCGAAGAAAAATGCAGTGGTGCAACTTTTGGACTGCAAGAACCACAACCAGGACCTCATAATTGTAGCTTAAAGGAGGCCTTGATAATTTATTACTAATATAGTAGATGCCACGTTCTTTCCCATCTTTGCCTTATTGGATGAGGAATCCTGCAACTAATACCTTTGAGGTGAAAAGGTACATGGTATAATATTTTTCAAAGTTGGGGGGACTTATTAAAGGTGTTTTTGAAAGAACTATTTTCAATCCTTGGAAAGCTTACTAAGCTTTATTATCCCATTTGAATGGGATGTATTGGCGTAATAGGTGTAAGAAGCCGTGGGCACAAGTCACATAATTGGGAAGAAAGCGACGTAAGAATTTATCTTTTACTTGGAGTGTAACATACCTAACCACCCACAGGCCGGGGTATGCTACCTTCAAGCCCTCCCTTGGATTTATTTCTGTTACAGATACCTTTTAAAATTTAAGGATGCATAAAAGAAAAAACTTTAACGACATGCACATCAATATCCAACAAGCATGCATAGTCTAAAGATTCAATTAAACGATAATTAAATATACACAACGGGAATACATTCATATACATGTAATTAATACCATAACAGAGAGCACTTATCTTTATTAAAGATGACACCAACTGGCTTCAGACCAAGGATGTTCTACCCAACCATAGACACTACTATTCCAAATCTCAACAACAACATCACCCCCGAGCCAGGGCTATGAATCCTCAAGGATGGTTCCAAAGTGTTACTTGGCCTCCCAAACTAGTTAGCACCCAAGCTCTCACAAGTTTCCCAGCTCTCACATCAATCCAAGTACCCAACTCTCTTCTACCTAGCTTGCACCACCCGAGAGAATGAACCTCCACCCTTCTTTGCCACATAGTCCCTTAAGCATTCCTTCTCCCTATTCGAGCTCCAACACAACTGGTCCAGAATCTCAATGATGGAACTCTCAGGACTCACAGCTATGAGAAATGCTGGACACAGGCCAACGCATCTCAGACATGCACCCTCAGGTCACAACTAGATCACACTAGCGATCACTACAACCAACTATCCCATGGATAATCTTCAGTAGTTTGGTTCCCTTTCCCAAGCCAAGACACAGATGACAGATGGATCAATGAATGGGTAAGTGGTTGCATGTATGTGTGTGCATGAAAGTGAATGAGGGATAGAATGGTGTGAATGTAGAAGTGAAGGAGCGAACGAGCCAACGACCAACCCCCCCATCAGACCAGAGGTGGGTTTAAGTAACTTTGTGGGGAAATAAAGAACCTCCTGGCCTTCCCCAAGAAGCTCACATAACCGATCCCCTCCCTTAGAAAAAAAGGGTAATTAAAATAGGAAATAAACATTTACCCCCTCAATCCCCCACTCTGTGGAATCATAGCTCCCTATAACTCTAGTCCTTGTCTGTCTAGCAACCAACCATGTATTTATTATTAATAATGATAAAAAACATTACATGTCTTGGACACACTGGCCTTTTAATAATTGTTTGGGCACTCTGGCCTCTCAGCATTGTAACAATACATTATTTAAAATGGGGGTTCAAAACATGGGGTGTTACATCCCCTCCCCCTTATTTTGGCACTGTCCTTAGTGCATATACAAAATATAGATCAAATTATCAAATTTATTCAAAAAGTTGCGGGTACTCTGCCCACATTGCATCTTCATGCTTCTAGGTAGCATCTTCAAGATTGTAGCAAGTCCATTGAACTTTTACCAGCTCTATAACTCGATTCCAGAGCATTTTGACTTTTCTGTCCAATAGCCGCACTGGCTGAACCTGAAAATCTCCCTCCGTCTCTACCTAAATTAGTTGCCAATCAATAACATGGTTAGGGTCATGTACATATTTATTTAGTAAAGATACATGAAATACATTATGCACATTCATGGAAGAAGACAATGCAAGCATGTATGCAACCGACCCTATTCTTTCCAATATTTCAAATGGACCACATAATATGGCTGCCAGCTTTGTACAACTACCCAATTTCAAAGAGATTTTCTTCGGCTTCACTTTCAAAAGTACATGCTCCCCTACCTTAAATGATTTAGTTGTCTTATTCTTGTCTGCATAAAATCTCTGTCTATCCTGAGCCGCCTTTAAATTTTGCTTGATCTTAATCAGCTGGTCTTCCACGTCCTTGAGAAACTCCGGTCCAAGTACCACTCTATCTGCTGGGTTGTCCCAACTTACTAGAGTATCACATTTCCTACCATACAAGGATTCAAATGGGCTCATTCTTAATGAAGCTTTATACCCATTATTATATGCAAACTCAACCAAGTGTAAGTAATCTTCCCACTTAGATGGCTTATCCATCACATACATTCTCATCATGTCTTCAATTATTCGATTGAATCTCTTTGTTTTCCCATTTGTATGAGGATGATATGTTGTGCTAAAGTTTAGATTTGTGCCAAATCCTTTAAACAATCCCCTCCAGAAATTGGAGGTAAAATTTGTATCTCTGTCCGAGATAATTGTCCTAGGTATCCCATGCAACCTAGCAATTTCCTTCATGAAAATTTATTCAATATTAGCCGTTGTATGCGTTTTCTTCACAGGCAAAAAATGAGCAGCCTTTGTTAATTTGTCAACCACCACCATGATCGAATCTTGTTGCTTATTTGTTCTGGCTAATCCTGTGATGAAATCCATGGTGATCACTTCCCATTTCTTCTTTGGTATTGACAATGGATGCAGTAAGCCCGCTGGGTGCCTATGCTCAGCCTTTACCTTATGACATTCCATACATCGAGCGATGTAATCAACAACATCCTTATTCATTCCCAGCCAAAAGAAATGGCTTCTTACTGCTGTAATTGTTTTCTAGTAACCGAGATGTCCAACATAAGGAACATCATGCATATCCTTCAGTACCAAATTCCTCAGTTCTCCAAAACTAGGAAC
Source organism: Picea engelmannii (assembly GCA_009831015.1). Lineage (NCBI taxonomy): Eukaryota > Viridiplantae > Streptophyta > Pinopsida > Pinales > Pinaceae > Picea > Picea engelmannii. The sequence continues at coordinate 469,440 of ML799027.1, read as the reverse complement.
ATAGATTCTATTTTTATGCATGAGTAGTCCATCTTCCTTTATCTCATACTCCTTTATTTTCTGCTATACATCTCCTTGCTGTAAGTTTTCCTTTACCTGTAGGTAATGATGGTCTGTAACAAGACCATCCAAAATTCTACTCTTCAATTATGACTGATGCATATTGACAACAGTAGCATGCATGAGATGCACTCTTATACTAAGTGTATCGACAACTTTATTCTCCTTTCCCTTGATATTATTGATATCGAAGTCATATTCACTTAAAAATTCCAGCCATCTTGTTTCCCTGGCATTCAAGGTTGGCTGTTCAAAAAGATACTTTAGGCCAATGTGGTCTGTCCTTAATTCAAATTTCTTCCCCATGAGATAATGCCTTCACATCCTCAAGGCATGAACAATGGAAGCAAGCTCCAAGTCATGGGTGGCATATTTCCTCTCATGTTTCTTAATCTTTCTGGACTCATATCCAATGACATGTCCATTTTGCGTGAGGAATCCCCCAAGTCCTTCCTTACATGCGTCTATACATACCACACAACTTTCATTTGGGTCAACAATCTTTAACACATGTGCAATAATACGTAATTCCTTCAACAGATTAAAATTCTTTTCACACTTGAGTGTCCATTCAAATTTAGTTCCCTTCTTTTGCAAAGAAGTGATGGGATGAGCAATCTTAGAGAACCCTACTATGAACCTTCTGTAGTAGCCAACTAATCCCATAAAATATCTGACATATGACACATTTTTGGGTGTTGGCCATCCTCTAATGGCTTCGATCTTCTCTGGATCTACTGCTGTGCCCTGCTTTGAAATAATGTGTCCCAAGTAATGGATTTTCTTTTGATAAAAGGAACACTTACTCAACTTGGCATGTCACTGATGTTCTCTCAGTACTTGCAATACTAGTCTTAAGTGATGTTCATGCTCCTCTTTAGACTTGGAATAGATAAGTATGTCATCCAGGAATACTATGACAAACTTATCCAAATAATTCCCGAATATGCCATTCATTAAGCACATGAAGACAACTGGTGCATTGGTCAGTCCAAAAGGCACCACTACAAATTCATAATGCCCATTCCTGGTCCTAAAGGCTATCTTATGAATGTCTTCTTCCTTGATTCTTACCTAATGGTATCCTGCCCTCAATTCAATCTTAGAGAATATATTTGCTCCTCTTAACTGATCAAAGAGGTCATAAATTTGGGGTAGAGGATACTTGTTCTTTATAGTGTACTTGTTCAGCTATCGGAAGCCAATACACAGCCTCAAGGTTCCAACCTTTTTTTTTGACAAAAAGTACTGGTGCTCCCCAAGGTGAAACACTTGGAAGTATGTACCCTTTCTTCAACAATTCCTCCAACTTCATTTGTAATTCTCTTAACTCTGATGTGCTCATTCTGTAAGGTGTTTTTGACATCGGGGCAGCTACTGGCACTAAATCAACTAAAAAATCTATCTCCCTTCTTGGTGGCAATCCAGGTATTTCTTGGAATACATCTTCAAATTCCTGTAGTACCAAGAAATCTTCGAGGCTTGGCCCCTTTGTATTATCTGTCTCTTCCACATGAGCGGCATACAATTGACATCCCTTCCTAAAACATATTTTTAGCTGTAAGGCTGAAATCTCCCTTATAGAGATGGGTCTTGGAATTCCTTTCACAGTGCTCTGTTTTCCATTTCCATCAAGACATGTAAATGTCTTGTTATGAAAATCAAGGACACCATGATGCTTGTCCAACCAATCCATCCCAATCAGAATATCATAAGACCCCAATGGTATGATATTTATGTCAATACTAGTATTCACGCCATTAAGACTTATGGAACAACTTCTGACCATATCATGTATTCTTCTTTTGGTCCCAGTGGCTAACTGAACGAAACTTGTTTTTCCAAGTTTACTTTTCTCCAAATGTAATCTATCCACTATCTTAGGATCAATGTAGCAATGATTTTCTCCCGAATCAATCAAAATAACAACATGTTGATTTATGATCTTACCTTCCACCTCGATCATATTGGACTAGTACTCTGCTTGTCGATCATCTAAAGTTGCATATATTCTTCCCATATCTTTGACTGTTGTAGCCTCTTGGATGTTGTGCACAGTCTTCACTCTGTCCTTTCTATGTGGGAAATCCTTGTACATATGATATTCCTTGCATCCCCAACATTGGATTGGTGGTCTTCCCCTTTTTCCCAAGGAATCTTCTTTCTTGAAATAGCCCTTAGCATACTGATCTTGATGATTTCTATTAGGCTCATTCCTATTGAAGGGAGGTTTGAATCCTTTCCTCCTCTGATCAAACTTCACATTCTTCTTGTCTTTCCAAGATTTCTACAGGGATTCTCTTCCCTGGCCTTGCTCATACCATTATTTAGCCTTCCTGATAGCTTCACTCAAGGTATTGGGTTCATCATATTTGATATTTTCCTTATAAAAGGCTGGCAACCCACTTAGAAATCTCTGTATTTTCACTTTCTCATCACCAATGAACTTGACATACTTTAACAATCCCAAGAAATTATTCTCGTACTCTGCCATAGTCATGCTTCCCAACCTGAGTTCAAATAACTCTTGCATTTTCTTGTCATAGAAATGATCTGAGAGGTACTCCTTCTAGAAGTACTTCTTGAACTACTTCCAAGTGATCATACTTTCATTAACGTGTTCCACTTGCTTCAGTTGGTCCCACCACATTGCAAATTTCCTGTGTAAATGGTAGGTGGAAATCCTGGCTTCCAGGTTGGACGAATAGTTATGCAACTGAAAATATCTCTTGAGTCCAATAAACCATGCTTCAACATCATCTTCCCTTTCTCTTTCACCATTGAAGGAAGGTGGCTTGAGCTTCCTCAACTCTCCTTTCAAACTATCTATCTCTTGTTTCCTTCTTTGGTGTCTGACATGAAACACCTCTGGACTTCTTACGAGATCTTCTGATGCATAAAACCTTATTTTTGAGTAAGGAGGTGAGTGGTGTCCATGAGCTCTGCTAGCACTTCTGGAATAACCAACTCTTCCACAATCATCCCTTCTTTCATGGAACTTGCCTTCTTCCTCTTGTCTTGAGTTTGATCCCTTCTTCATTTGTCTTTGAAACTGATTTAAGCTCTGCAACACTTGAGCATTTATTTGACTTTTCTCTTTCATTAGTCTCTCGTTGTCTGCTTTGTAGCTCTGTACTTCCATCTTCAGTCTTCTTACCATTTCTAGTAACGTTTCCTTCTCTCCTTTTCCCTTGCGTCCATTGGACTCTGTCTCTCCATTACCAACTTTGGTATTCTGGCCTTCAACCTCCTTATCATGACTGGAGGCTCCCTCACCTTCTTCCATTTCCTCAATACACATCTTGAGCTGATGTGCTTAAGCCTGTTAATTCTACAAAATGTGCAAGCGACCATTTTGTTAGAATTATGCATATGATAAACAAAATTGCCAAACCATGCTACATTGCCATATCATATCCCCATTCTTCGAAAATAAAAGTGTCCTTCTATCCTCATCCGACACATAACTCATCCTGCACAACTGCTTCCTTCAAAACACCTTCCCAGGTGACCACGACTAGAAATCGTGGCTAAATCCTTTCTTAGCACCTTTCTGTCTCGAAGACAACCAATTCGGTCCTTAGCCTTCCTTCCCTCAGCTCGAAATTTTCATATGACCACATCCACGATCCTGTGCTTAGCTAAAAAAGTGCTTGTCCAGAGGTTCGGGACTTCGAAACTTTCAGCCAGGACCAGATCAACGGTCCTTGTCCCGTTTCACGATCAATGATCGATATCCACTTCGGGACTCTGTGCTTCAGGGGTCTCAACTTTTCCCACTTGCTTCCTCTCGAAAAACTTTTACCTGGAGTTCATGATCTGCTGATGGGTGTCCTCCCACAAATCAATGAATGTGAATCACTTCGGCTCTTAGGGCTTCAGAAGTTTCAAACTTTCCTCTTGCACTTTCTCCCAGAGTGCTTTCACCCGAAGTCAACAATCCTTCAACGTGTGTATTCTGGAATCAACGGTTGATACGTACTCCAACCTTTGGGGCTTTGAGAGTTTTTGACCCAATGAAACCTATCACATCTTTCCCCTCCAGAGTGCCCAGTCTCTAGACTACACGATCTTTCTCATGTGGAAAAATACTAGAAGTGGACACGTGGCCCAATTAGGTGGGTGACACATGTCACATTCTATCTGACCTTTGGTTATTGGATAAATCGGTAGGTGTGGACACTAACTGGTCTCCCTAGATCCACTTGGATCTAGAACAAAACAAGACATGACATGACTCTTTCTCTAAGTTTCAGTCATTGAATCTACTACCGAGAAGGAATGAGTGACATACCTTTATATCGCTTCCTTTGGTCTCTGTTGTTCCCACTTCGCTCTGGTGCTCTTGTGAAATCAGGTCCAAGACAGCACAAACCAACCAAAGTGAAGATAAAAAAATATATTCAATGTCAACCTATGCATATGATCAAGGAGTTATGCAATAAAATAAGAGTGATTTTATGGGAAAGAGACATATTGCTGTATTATATTAAATGAAAGTAGAAGATACAACCAGATCGCCTTGATGTCGCAAGCTTCCTTTCAGTGATCCTTGGTTCCAACACACACACTTGCTCTACACTTGCATGAAGAAGATTCAGTACAACTTGATAGACAAATAGAGTCTTCAAGATTCTATCCAAACATAGTTATTCACACAATTCTTTCATCAATTCTTCATTCAATCTTGCTTAACCTCTTCCTTGAGAAACCTTTCAATATATAGGAGAAGGACAGATGGTTAAATGGATGAGGATGATCCCACTAAATTTGGGAAGTCAGTAGGATGCCAACCATGCGAATGCCAACTCATTTTCTAGAAGATCCTCTTCTAGAACCTTCGTAACCTCTTCTTCCATTTTTAGCCTTGAAACAGGTTTGCACCCTGCTGATAGAGCAAACTGTGAACTCCTCATAGGCCAAGTATAGAGCAACCTGTGAGAATGAATATTTTCGCACTTTGCATCATATGCAGCCTGCAAACTCACTTTAAAAATATGCTTTGTAGAGGAAGACAATAGTCACTTTTCTCAGGAAAAAATTCCTTATGAGAGCCTGATCACATAACTGTAGATACATCACCAGAGCAACCAAAATCATGTGTAACAGAATGCCCCCCAAAGTATGAGGCTGGAATTTGTGATAGCCGAAATACTTTGTAAAATGCCTGTGTGTGTTAGGAACAAGGATCACACCTAATCAGAAACTTGTAAACAACCAAGCATCCGTAGAATATAATACCAGTTCTGAGGTAGGCATCCCCATGCTCAGATCACAAATGAATGAAATCATAAACATAGGCCATGGTGACCAATCATACACCGTGGATCCATGTCACCAAAATGCTACATAGCCACCAAGAATACACTGTGGATCTATGTTAGAAGACTCAAATTAAGACATAGCCACGCAAAATACAAAGTGGATCTATGTTTCGATACAAATCATACATACTCCATCCCAACCTGGATAAAAAAGATGAGCCCCAGGGTCTTCAATCCCGCCACCTGAAAATACAAATCTAGCCATGTGATTACATGTGTTGAAGTCGAACATGGTAGAAACCACTTGATTACTGGTCATTGATGAAAACCATTAACAAGTGTGAGGGAAATCATCATTGATGTCAATGACTCCCAAGGTACCAAAGTACAATCCAAACGAGTGTGAATGAATGAGATGAAGTCGAACACTCGACGGAATCTCTCGATCAGGGACTAATGATGTGAAACCCCTGTCGAAAGAGAAGAGACCTGCCATTAAGGCATGCAGGTTCCAAGGTACTAAATGATTTCTAAGTCTTATTCCTAGAGAATGAGTTGGAGTCGACGGAAAAAGACTTGTCAAAGGAGGGCCTTAATGTATCCCCCATCAATGACATGAAATAAGTAACAGATTTTGAGGGTGAATCAAAGTATGAATATGAGTTGAAACATACATAGGGAAGGTTGACATAGTAAGAATGGACAACTACAGATGGCCGACTCAATGGAGGGCTCGTTTGAACTTCTCTTGAACATATGAACGACACGACAAAGGACTGGCAACATTGACTCAAAGACGGCCCAAGATATGACCTTATATCAATTCGGACGAGAGACAAATGGATTTCCTCACCCGGATTCAAATGATGAATATGGGGTGTCATGTTCAAGAGCGATGCTTACTGCCATTAATATGAATACGAAAACACATCCCTTTCCCAAAATTTCCCCCACCATTTCTGGCGAGTACCTCTTTATTTTTACACAAGCTTGAGGAGGATAAAATATTCTTGTCAATGTAAGCTCATCCTTCGAACGAGTCCCCCATAGTATGTTTAATGAACCCTAAGAAGGAGTGGTTCGGTCCCATTATGGGTCTTTCGATGTTTGTTTAATGAGTCTAAGGATAGAAAACTTGGGGTTTTTTCATGTTTTGAGAGTCTGAAAAACACTTAAAGAGAACTCTCCCAGTTCCTTTTTCGTAAATGAGTTCGATGAGACCGAAAAAGTGATAAACTATCACTCGTCAAACATTTTCTTCAAATACTTTAACGAGCGTGAAAAGAACAAGACCCCTCGACAATCTTTTCATTTTTATGGAGCGTGAAAAGAGCTTAAATGATACTCCCTTACGTTCGTCATTTTCATGTTACCATGACGAGTACGAAAAGATGAGAAAAAGTGTACTCGGTTGCGTTCTCATGTATTTTCAAGCACGAGAACAAATGAAGACTGAGCTCCAGGTTTTTTCTACAAAAACCTTAAAAAAGTAGTCGTACATGTGAAAAAAAAAGAAAAAATACTCGTACACCGTCGTTCAGACTTTGAAGTCACTATATCTGCGAAAAACCATACTCACAAGGCTATTAGGGTATTAGGTTTTTTAAGCAAAGAAATAAAAATAATATAAAAAATCAACAAGAAATAGTAAAAGGTGAATACATATGGGTGAAAAAGCCTTTTTTACCATTTCATTGTTACTTTGCCAAAAACTTGTCCAACATACCTCATTTTTCCCCAAATTTATTTGCTTGATTGTGTGAGGTACAAGTGATCATTCGGCAAATGATTTCATCCAACGAGGTAATCTCCTGATTTTCCAACTTTTCCATGGTTTACTTTTGATTTTTATTGGCAATTTTAGAGTTTTGAGTCCATTTTAGGGTCGATAGATGCACTCAATTATTCTCGTAGGTGGGCCATTTGGGATCCGCGAGAATCTAAGATTTTTGCAGGTGGGCTTCAGTGCACCTATGAGAATATTGGACTGTGCAAAAGCTTCACCTACGAGGGCCGAAAAATAGATTTTTGTGTGTGGTTTTGCTCAATAAAAAATTATGCAAGAGGTTAAAACAAGTTGCTGACTTCCTTGTCATGGCTCCATTGCAGGTGTTGACCATCATGATGTTGGAATGGAGAGAAAGAGAACACGAGGAGGATGATGCCATTACTGAGAATGATCTGGGTACAGTCACTTCCCTCCAAGAATGTGGGCTCTTAATTTTTTTTAGGATCCTGGGCATGAGAGCCCAACTCAGATTGTTAGAGTACCTGGTCCACATGTGGGATGTGGATCAACATTTATTTCACGTAGGGGTCCACACGTTGACACTAGATATCGAGGATATATATTTTTTGACGGGGTTTTCACGATGTGGATACCATGCTACTCTGACCAGAGGTAGAGGCGACATACTTCCTATGAGCGAGTATGCTCGTCGATATTGTGTTCCTGAGGTAGAGAGAAGCAAGGGTAAGGTTTCCATTTGGGGGGTCCAATATTTGACCCTACGGACTATCTTGTTTACCATTGCACGCGTGGCTGGGAGCGCGCCTCCTCACATGGCTCTCTAGAGCTATTTCCAATATGCCATAGAGTGCACACAGCCTTGGGTTTTCAACTAGTCGGATGCAGTTCTCTGCAGTATGAAGAGGCAACTGAAAAAGTGCAGAAGGGGTGAGCTGAACCAGTTCGGGTACGGGTCACTCTTGGTGTCATTCTTCCTCAAGAGGGTCCCACTATTGTTCTTACAGGTAGATTGGGGTTTACCGGCCCCACATGATTCAAGGATGCTGAGGTGGTGTAACCTCATGGCTCGACACATAGCAGGGCCTATAATCAAGTATAATGATTCATTTTTTGAATAGTTGAGGCCCTAGATGCCGATGATTGATGAATATGCATATGCCATTTTGGATTTCCGAGGAGATCCGAATTTGGTCCTTCCTGAGGATGCTCAGTGGGGTGACTTAGGTGAGAAGTACACATTTTGTTCTTTTTTAATGTTTTTGCAAATTTTATTATATAAAATGTTTTTATGTTTGTCCAAGGACTATTCAAAAAATTTCTTTTGATGACACAGATGTAGGGCCTTATCGACCCCCAGGAATGTCTCCCATTCAGAGGTGAGGCAAAGTGGCTCCAGTGGCAAGATGGGATGCCGAGGACTAGGAGGCAGTGGAACAAAACTTAGAGGGGTTGACTGCGGATGTCTCGAACATCGCTATTGGGGAGATCCCGAGACGTTATCAACGCCATACTGTGGGCGTGTCCAAGTCTCTCAGTCGACTTCTCTGTAGGGTAGCCCAAGCAGTTGTATGTTATCGTGAGCGTCATCTGTGATGCTATTTTGTAGAAGCTACGGACTTCATATTTTGAGATTTTGATCTTTGGACAAATTTTTTTTGTAAAAACTTTTGATTGTTATATACATATATATGACTTCTACCGACTTATTTTGTGTTGTATAATACATGTGATGTGTGATTGGTTCGTAAATGTCCCAAATGTCTGTCTAACACATAATTAGCTAAGGCATCAGTCAATGTATTTAGACATTTTGGAATGTGCTGATATTCGATATAATCAAAATAACATTCCAAGAGGTGAATTCGTAAATATACCTGTAATAAAGTAGGACTTCAGATAACATAGACATTACTTAACTATAGTACTACTAGCTGCGAATCGATTCGTATAACCAGGTGGCGGATATCAAGCGAAATAGCATCAATCAATAATTCGATGACGGTGCTATATTCTGTGATATTATTGGTTGCACGACCGAGGCACACACCTCGTAGACTGATAAGTTTGTTTGTAGGTGCATAAATTTCCCATGCAACAGAAGCAAGGTTCTAAGTACTATGACTAGTGCCATCGACAAAGCCAATGTGGTGTAGCGAAGATTCCGATATCTGAAAACCAAGCACAACGCAAGATAAGTGGTCGAGGGTAGAGACCAAATAACGAAAAAGCATACTAAAGTAACACACAAAAAGTATGATACAACAAAATACAAGCACTCATGCACAGGTGATCTTAAGCATAGTACTTATTTAAGTACAACCCATTTCTGGGTTCACTCAAAGGGATACCGTCGTAGTCCGCCAGCTCGTAAGCTCCTTTCTCCAACACTCATATGAATATATAAGGACCTCACCACATAGCTTCAAATTTTTCGGCTCCTAGCATATCCCGATCTTGTTCGTAAAGGAGAACCATATCACCTTCGGAGAAAACACGTGGCTTGACATGTTTGTCGTATTGGGCTTTGACACATTTCTTCTGGTCTTCTATAACTAGGGTGGCATTGCAACGGGTTTCATCTAGTTGCATGAGATATAACATATGCTCTTCTTTGGCATACGTGTTTGGGAGAAGTTTGACGACTAGATTATAGAATTTATCTTACATTCAATCGACAAGATGGCTTCTAGACCATAAACTAACTAGAAAGGTGTAAACCTAGTAGAAGATTTAATGGATGTCTGGTAAGCCAAAAATGCTGAAAACAACATCGTGTGCCAACTCATTTTGTGAATCCCTATCATTCTTCGAAGCATGGTAATGAGAACTTTGTTTATTTCTTCAACTTGGCCGTTGGCTTGTAGGTAATAGGGTGTTGAGGTTTCATGGCGAAGACCCAAATTTTCGGTGAGTTTAGACATCATGAAGTTTCTAAAGTGGCTACCATGATCAGTAACGATATCTTGAGGAACACCAAACCAAGCAATGATGTGATTGAATATGAATAATGCTACAGTCTTTCCTATATTGTCGAATGTTGGGATCACCTTGGCCTATTTCGTAAAATAATCTACGGCTACAATAATGTATCCATGCCCCCCAGCCAAGTGAGGGTGACACGTCATGAAATCGATACCCCATTTCACAAAAGGGCCAATGGAGACCACAGGGTGTGATCGTATTTTGTTGTTGTAGGTTTGGCAAGCATGGCATTTTTGGACAACGATTATACAATCGTTGAATAAAGAAGGCCAAAAATACCCCGCTCGTAAGATCTTCTGGGTAGTAGCATACCCAGACATGTGACCACCACATGCTCTAGAATGGAAGTCATTCAGGGCTTTCTCAGCTTCGTCAAACGTGAGGCAGCATTGAAAAACAAAGTCAATACCATGACGATAAAGAGTATCACCGAGGATAATATACTGACGGGCTTGGTAGCGTATTCAATGACTGTCAGTGCTGGACAAATCGGGATGGAAAGTCTGGGTCTGGAGATATATGATGATATCCCCATACCAAAGGTTATCAGACCTGATCAGGAAAAGGGATTCATCGGGTAATGAATCCTCTGCTACATTTTTCATCTCAGAACAGGGAAGGTCGCATATCAACTCGACAAACACCAAGGATTTCTTGGAATTAGCGCGTTCGAATTCTAAGTCAAACTCCTGGAGTTATCTTCACTTTGGTTGGTTTGTGTTGTATTGGACCTGATTTCATAAGAGCATTGGAGTATGCCACTCATTCCTAAGGAAGCGATATCAAGGTATTCCACTCATTCCTTATCAGTAGTAGATTCAATGACTGCAACTTAGAGAAAGAATCATGTCCTGTCCTGTTTTGTTCTAGATCCAGGTGGATCTAGGGAGATCAATTAGTGTCCACACCTACTGATTTATCCAATAAAGAAGGGTGTAGAGGAGTAGGGTGTGATTGTATTTTGTTGTTGTAGGTTTGGCAAGCGTGGCATTTTTGGACAACGACTATACAATCGTTGAATAAAGAAGGCCAAAAATACCCCGCTCGTAAGATGTTCTGGGTAGTAGCATACCCAGACATGTGACCACCACATGCTCCAAAATGGTAGTCATTCAGGGCTTTCTCAGCTTCGTCAAACATGAGGCAGTGTCGAAAAATGAAGTCAATCCCACGATGATAAAGAGTATTATCGAGGATAATATACTGACGGTCTTGTTAGCGTATTCGACGACGGTCAATGCTAGACAAATCAGACTGGAAAGTCTAGGTCTAGAGATATATGATGATATCCCCATACCAAAGGTCATCGGACCTGATCAGGAAAAGGGATTCATTGGGTAATGAATCCTTTGCTACATTTTCAGTCTCAGAACAGGGAAGGTCGCATATCAACTCGAAAGACACCAAGGATTTCTTGGACTTAGCACGTTCAAATTCTAAGTCAAACTCCCCAGTGGAGTCGCCAATTTTGTTATTGGATAAATCGGTAGGTGCAGACAACAACTAATCTCCCTAGATCCACTTAGATATAGAACAAAACAGGACAAGACATGACTCTTTCTCTAAGTTCAGTCATTGAATCTACTACCGAGAAGGAATGAGTGACATACCTTTATATCGCTTCCTCAGGTCTCTGTTGTTCCCACTTCGCTCCGTTGCTCTTGTGAAATCAGGTACAAGACAACACACACCAACCAAAGTGAAGATAACAAAATATATTCAATGTCAACCTATGCATATGATGAAGGAGTTATGCAATAAAATAAGAGTGATTTTATGGGAAAGGGACATGTCACTGTATTATATTAAATGAAAGTAGAATATACAACCAGATCACCTTGATGTCGCAAGCTTCCTTTCAATGATCCTTGGTTCCAACACACACACTTTCTCTACACTTGCATGAAGAAGATCTAGTACAACTTGATATACAAATAGAGTCTTCAAGCTTCTATCCAAATAGATTTCTTCACACAATTCTTTCATCAATTCTTCATTCAATTTTGCTTAACCTATTCCTTGAGAAACCTTTCAACATATAGGAGAAGGAGAGATGGTTAAATGGATGAGGATGATCCACCTAAATCTGGGAAGTCAGTAGGATGCCAACCATGTGAATGCCAACTCATTTTCTAGAAGATCCTCTTCTAGAACCTTCATAACCTCTTCTTCCATTTTTAGCCTTGAAACAGGTTCGCACCCTGCTTATAGAGAAAACTGCGAACTCCTCATAGGCCAAGTATAGAGCAACCTGTGAGAATGAGGATTTTCACACTCTGCATCATATGCATCCTACAAACTCACTTTAAAAATATTCTTTGTAGAGGAAGAGAATAGCCATTTTTCTCAAGAAAAAAGTCCGTATGAGAGCCTGATCACATAATTGTAGATACATCACCAGAGCGACCAAAATCATGTATAACACCTTTCAATACTCCAAATGCTCAAAACTTACTGACATGTGGCACACATTCCATGTGTCCATGTCATCCCAGGTGACTTCCACAAGCCATGTCACTTCAGAAATTCTGGGGTCCATATCACCTCTTAGTGATGTCATTGTGCCCCATCACTTCGGCTCTTTGGGGTTTGGGACTTTGGAGGTTTCCATGCTAGCACACTTCCAATTCTCCAAAACTCCGCATTCCCAAATTGGCCAATATGTTTCCATGTGTCCTCCTAGATTGGATGACTAAGATTCACTTCGGGTCTTCACCCAGAGTCCATGGATCTGCACCACATGTCCTCCTTAATCTGATGACTGCGATTTCTTTGGGTCTCCGAATTTCGGAAATCTCAAATTTCAAAACTTATCTGGCCCCATTGGATTTTATCTGAAGCCATGGATCTAGTGATGTGTGGCTCTTGGCAGATCAATGGCTGAGATCCTCTCGGATGATCGGACGGTCGAGATTTACTTTGAATCTTCGACTCTCCAGGCTTTGGGACTCTTAAATCTCAACTGAGAACCTCTCGAACAGATTCCTCCAGAGTTACTAATCTGCTGACACGTAACCTCTTGGCGATCGACGGTCATGATCTACTTCAGACAATCTAACAATCGGAATTTACTTTGGGTCTTCGACTCTCCGGGCTTTGGGAGTTTCAACTCTCAACTTGTGCTTGCTCTCTCTTTCCCATAGTGCTTTCACCCGGAGAACACTATCGGTTGACGTGTGTCCTCCTATGGATCAACGGTCCCCAACTAATTCAGCTATTCGAAACTTCGATGTTCGAGCCTTAACTTGTCACATCACTACATGCCTTTCAATTTGTGGGGACATGTATCGACAATTTGGAGTAACTCGCTTTTCACCCTACACTTCTCCTGATGCTGGCACGTAATCCCTTGGGGGAACCGTGGTTTGGATTGCGGGACCGCCTTGGGAAATTATCTCTTGTGGCACTTGGTTCCCTGCAATGCCTCCTATCCATTGATATCCCTCTCCCATGGGATTTGACTTTTGTGACCTTAAACCTTGCTTCCTTTTCATTAGACGACCCCTGATCGCTTATCCTCCGATCCAACGATCCCAGATCTCGCCTGATCCTACAATGGTGATCGCTCCCAAATTTGAAGGGGACTGTCACGATCCTTCAAAACCCTTACATGGGTCTCTGACGTTCTATCTCCCATATAGATTTTGCAATGCCATTCCTCCTAATGTTTTCAACTCCACAGTCAGAATTCGATCTCGACTCCGAGACTCTGACCAACAAACCCGACCCATACTAACCCGATGTTTCAACCATAAGCTCTGATACCAAAATGTAACATACCTAGCCACCCATAGGCCGGGGTACACTACCTTCAAGCCTGCTCTTGGAATTCTTTCTCTTACAGATACCTTTTAAAATTTAAGGATTCATAAAATAAAATACTTTAATGACATGCAAAACAATATCCAATAAGCATGCATAGTCTAAAGATTCAATTAAACGATAATTAAATATACACAACAAAAATACATTCATATACATGTAAATGATACCATAACATAGAGAACTTATCTTTATGAAAGATGACACCAACTAGTTGCAGACCAAGGAAGTTCCACCCAACCGTAGACACTATTGTTCCAAATCTCAACAACAATGTCACCCCCAAGCCAGGGCTATGAATTGACAAGGACAGTTTGAGAGTGTTACTTGGCTTCCCAAACTAGTCAACACCCAAGCTCCCACATGCTTCCCAGCTCTCACAACAATCCAAGTACCCATATCTCTTCTACCCATCTTGCACCACCTGAGAGAAGGAACCTCCACCCTTCTCTGCCACGCAGTCCCTCAGGCAGTCATTCTCCCTATTTGGGATCCAACACAATTGGTCCATAATCTCAATTATGGAACTCTCAGGACTCACAACTGTGAGAAATGCTGGACACAGGCCAATGCATCTCAGACATGTGCCCTCAGGTCACAGTTGGATCACACCAGCGACCATTACAACCAACTATCCCGTGGCTAATCTTCAGTAGTTCGGTTCCCTTTCCCAAGCCAAGATGCGAATGACGGATGGATCAATGAATGGGTAAGTGGGTGCATGGAGGTGCATTCATGAAAGTGTGTGAGGGATAGAATGGTGCAAATGCAGAAGTGAAGGAGCGAATGAGGCAACGACCAACCCCCCCCATCAGACTAGAGGCATGTTTGAGTAACTTCGTGGGGAAATCAAGAACCTCCTGACCTTCCCCAAGAAGCTCACGTAATCGATCCCCTCCCTTAGACAAAAAGGGTAATTAAAATAGGAAATAAACATTTATCCCCTCAAGCCCCCTCTCTTGTGGAATCATACCCCCCTATAACTCTAGTCTTTGTCCATCTAGCAGCCAGCCATGTATTTATTATTAATAATGATAAAAAACATTACATGTATTGGGCACACTGACAATTTAATAATTGTTTGGGCACTCTGGCCTCTCAGCATTGTAACAATACATTATTTAAAATGGGGGTTCAAAACCTGGGGTGTTACTTGGAAGATTTGTAATTGGTGCAAGGTTTTGGGAGGGGCAGTTTCATTGATGGCTTGGAATTTGAGAGGGTCCACCATGATCCCTTGCTGGAATACTATGAATCTGAGTAAATGCTCGACCATGACACATAAAATACACTTAAGGGGGTTCAAATGGATGTTGTATTGATGACATTGCTATAAGACGATGCAAACATCCCCAAGGTGTCGGGATCACTTCCTGGATCGAGCCATGTGATCGTCCAAGTATGCAAGAATGATGTGCGAGAGATCATGGAAAACATAAGTTATTTTTCGCTGGAAAGTGGCTCCATCATTTTTGGGGCCAAAGGGAGTGATGTGATATGTGAAAGTGCTCCATGGTGTGGTGAATGCAGTCTTGTATTGATTTGCATGATGAATTTAAATTTGGTTATAGCTAGAAAATCCATCCATAAATGATAGGGCTTCATGTCCGATGCAGGCGTCGATTACCTGATTGATTAAAGGGGTGGGAAAGTTGTCTTTGGGACAAGCTTAATTGAGGTCTCTGAAGTTTGTGTAGACTCAGATAGTTCCCTATTCTTTGTTAATAGGGATGAGGTTAGAGAATGACAACTTATATGTAATGGGGTACATGAACATGACAATGCGTAACTTACCAATTTCGACTTTGATAGCCATGGCTTTAGAAGGATGCACGAGTTGCTGTTTTTAGTGAACAGATGCAACATCTGGACAAGTGTTGATTAGAGACCAAATATTTCAGTACATGACTAGGAAAATATGTCACGATTCAAAAGCATCAAGGGAGAGGATTGGGTTTTTGAACCAATCTATGTGCCCATGAGGAATGAAGTATTTAGTTTCAACCACACAAACATTGTTGATAGTATTGGGTTGAAAATAATCTCGAGGTAAGAAGAATTACCGATGGTGCATTGCATCCTAGGGGTAGTCAGGTGCCATCATGGCCTCAAGAATATCTTTATCTGAATGGAAGGTGTGTGACAAAAAATACCTCTTAGAGGTATGATCGTGCAAGGGTGGCATGATGAGGCCAAAAATCTCACATGAGATTGACATAGCATTGGGGGACGAAGAATCAGTGGTTGTTGAGGTACTGCAAGTTGGAAATACTTGTGGTAGTGTAGTACCACTTTCAACATGGGTTGGTTGTTTGATTGAAGGTAGTGGTCCTTCACTTGAATAAATGTAATAGATATGTGCACACATGTGTGTGTCATGGGCTTCAAGAAGAGGGAGAATTTATTACCATGGGATTTCCACTGAGTTAGGTGGGGACGAAGGAAGTTTATTATGTTGTAGTCATACCAAAAAATCTGATGGGGAAAGAAGGGTGTGTTCCTGCTCATGAGTGGGTGTGGTAGATGCACCCTAAGGGGGTGGATATTGTGCTAAGTGACCCTGTATCCTAGAGGGCCTCTCATAGATTTTGAATGACAGTCATTCGATGAATACAATATTTAGTGACCAAGGGACACATGTAAGTGAAATGATCCAATTGTCCACATAGTGTGCATGGGTAGGTATGGCGGGCATTCATGGAATTTGATATGTAATTTATGGTAGAGGAACTAGATGTTGGGGATGCAGATGGTTGTGATATCACTTGAATAGGATATTGTAGGGTTATTTGGAGGAATGCTACAAATGTTTCTCAAAATTGAGGTAAAGCAGGACAATGATGGGTATAATTCCCATAGTGTGAACCTATGGTACACACAAAATTGGTTCACAATGTTTTATTGCGCGAGGTGGTAGACTCTTGGGTAGGTTCGATGGATGTGGCTATGAGGGTGGGAAACAATGGTGTTTCCTGGGGGATATGGATAAGCTTTGGTAACTCTAAAAGAGTGGGGCATAAGTTAGTGGGATGATCTAGTACTTCACAAAGTGCGCACGAGGGTTGAACTCAAGGTGTGGCTTGAGTATTTCCCTCAACTTTCTTCTTCTTGCCCCCAATTGTGTGACCAGGTTGAGGCAATGGTGGTTGAACTAGGGTTTGCATGGGTAATGTAGTTGTTTGGTGGGGAAGGGATGGTACTGGTAGCATGGATGGTGGGTCAAGATACCAAATAGGGATAACTATTACCATATTGGGAAGGGTAAGGGTAGTTGCTACCTGGTATGCCAAAACTC
This sequence comes from Picea engelmannii, assembly GCA_009831015.1. Lineage (NCBI taxonomy): Eukaryota > Viridiplantae > Streptophyta > Pinopsida > Pinales > Pinaceae > Picea > Picea engelmannii. The sequence continues at coordinate 452,267 of ML799027.1, read as the reverse complement.
GTAGTGGTGGATAGAAGAATGACATTTGGATAAGGGGTTGAGGAAGGGTTCTCCAAACTGTTGGTTGGTTAGTCATGGGGGGAGTCTCTGGAGTAGACTCTAGGATAATTGACTCCTGGGAAAACTTAGGAGTGGGTTTCCCAGGAATAGAGTAAGGGGTTGGTTCTACCATGATATAAGTCATTACACATACTTGTTTAGATTCCAAGGGTGGTATGCATGGTGGGTCACATTGGTATGTGCTTAGGAGGGAGGGGTCTTGAAATATTCCTCGAATGATTTCCACAATCGACGATACATATTATTGTGTCATGATGAGGGGGAGGATATTATCCAAATTTGTTGAGGGGTGGGGTTCATAATACATTAATTGGTTGACCATGATGATCTTTCTGTTGTGGGGGAAGATCATGGTTTGAAACACAAATGAGTACACTGCTTTCAATGTGTACATGTAACTATGTCCTAGCAAGATGTTATATTCCAATGGGGTGTCTATGACCTTAATGATGATTAAGAGTGTCTTTCTTGCTAGATCTATGTGGACATTTTGGAATATATGCTCAAGTTGCAATGGGATACCATCATAGGCTGAAAGGGTTATAGTAGAAGGGGTGTGCTTAGGGGAGCCGAGCTTCTGCCATATATTTTTAGACATAAATCATGTGGATGCGCCCTCATCAATGCATCTATGGACAATAATGTTATGAATCATAAAAAAGATTTGGAAAGCAACCAAGGAAGGAATCTGAGGTTCTAAGTTGTCCAAATCAAAATTAATAAGGTGTGAGTTGGAAGGGTTGACTTCCCCCAATGTGGATAGCAATGATTTTTTTTGTGAAGGACATGTTTGAAATACCTCGAGTATGAACATGGATGTGGGATATTGAGCCAAGTCATCAAAAGGTTGTAGCTATGTGTTTCCCTGACATGTGGGTTATGAGCAACGCATCGTAGAGGTGATCATGGTACATGTGGGGTAGGGTCACCACTAAGATGCATGATCATCAAAGGGGGACTTGTTGGTAATTGGGGTGCATCTAATGTGGTTGGAGTAGAGTTGGGAGGCATGCGTTATTGGTTGCTATGAGTTTAAATAAGGACGTCTTCCTTTGTTTTAGTTGAATGTTACAGGTTGCAAAATTTTTAGGTTGAGCTTGCTCCATGTTAGGGTATTGAACCATCTATTGAGTAGAGGATCCATAATAATGTTGTGTAGAAACCACTCCTTGAAGAGGGAATGGGTTATGAAGAACTGTTGGGGGGGTGGATGAGGGAATTTCTACTAAACTTGCAGGGAATTTCTTTATGGGGCGGGGGATCCTTGTGTGTTAATAGACTCCTTCATCCTTTTGTAGTTGACTATTTGGGGGAAATGATGAGTATAGTTTCCATATTCACCACATAATGCACAAGGGAAGTTGGTTATGAGGTTATTGTTCTTCCTCTATCATTGTTGGCCATTGTTGGTTCCAGTTCTATGGTTTTAATTACCAGCACTAGGATTTCCCCCTGATGGAGGGTGTTGATGTTGGGGGTAACCTGCTTGTACTTGGTTTTTATTAGCTTTGTTTTTTCTATTTTTCTTTGAATTATTCTATGGTGTGGCATGGTTTACCATGTTTAACTACTTAAATGCTTGAACCTATTGCATGGGTGAAGGTTGGACAAATTTTACCCCAAACTATCATTTCCCTTGTGGTGACATTGCATTGGGTTGTGGGGGGCCAAAGAATGGGTAATATGGATTACTCATTTGTGGAGGTCCATGGGGGTGATATGATGTTGAGGGTCCTCCACCAAAACTTGAGTTGCATGAAGGCCTATGTGTATTCCCAGGAATATGCATACCATCTTTGGGTAAGGGACTCGTGGGTTGTGCGGGGTTGTGCCCCCTAGTCGTTTGAGGACAGAGAGCTTGAAATGTGAGGCTGGGTGCATATGGTGCTACTATAAGAGGAGGATAGTATGGTGATCCTCCTTATTGGTTTGCGTATGGATTGGTACCATAAAAAGGCACAGGGTACCATAAGGATTGAGGTGGGTCATTGACCCAATTAGCTCATTTCCTGGATGGATGCTTCTGACTTTTCTTTACCAAATGGTATGGGACAAGGAGAATTGGGGAGAATTGTGTAAAGGTATCTATATTATGAGTATATCAAATCAAAGTGTTGGGCCTTGGTGATGGCCTCATCTTTGATTTGTGGCATGGTAATGGAAACATCCTTTGTGATGATGGGTATTAATGATTTGAGGAACCAATCCAGTCATTGTTCTAGGGTGGTTTCAATTTTACACAAGCTCTGTATTTGAAACCAATCATGGATGTGATCCACAATATGAGTGGAAGTGGTTTGGAGAAAATATGAGAGCATTTCCAAGCCAATCTCCAATCTGATGGCATACCGGTAATTGAAAAAAGGCAAGGAAATACTTGGCTAGATATGTGAAGGTTGCATGAGACCCTATGGGTTCATCTACATACCATTTTGCAGATTGACTAGTTAGGGTTCTTTGAAATAACTATAAGTGGATGGAATCATTAGTGATGATGTTGGATTAACACCAAAGGTGAAATATCATGATATAGTTAGCTGTGTATTTTCCTGGTTTTCCATCAAACTTAGGAATGTTTGATGGAAGTTTGGTGGGCATGCTTGGCCAAGAAATATTGTGTAAAATTGGGTCATTGACGAGTTTCATAAAGTATGGAATATTTAACGAAGATAAGTATGGTAGGTTCAATGGTCCTACCATTGTGTGTGATGGTCAAGAATTGGTTCTTGAGGAGGAAGAGTTGATTGATGGGTTGCTGGGAATAGTTGTGCTGAGTAAGGTAGGACCAAGATAGGCCAAATCGATAACCACTACATGTAAAGGTGAGTGGGGAGGTTGAACCGACAAAGTGGTAAAATTAGGAATACCTCCCAACATTGGTGGGAGGCCAAACAAGCATCTAGAACACTAGGGAGGTTATGGCCCCCCTATGATTCTTGACTAGCAACAAAGTGTGTGACTTGGTGAAGTGAAAGGATAACTAACAAGTGATTTTGTAACAAAAATGAATATGGCATACTTTCATAAAAAAAACAAAAGGTGAATATGGTTAGTAGTGAATTGATATAACATACATAAATCATTTGTAAAGTAAAATGCTTGCTGGGTAGGTTGGGATATTATCTCTGTGGGGGGATAATAAAGCTGTATATTTTAACCTTGTACAATTAATCATTACAAAAAGATTCCTAATAAAAGAAGAAAAGTTTCAATACCACACACACACGCACATCACACATATATTTTACCCTGGAAAACCAAACTGGGAAAACCAAAATCTTGTTTAGAGCCGCACCTTGTTGGCATAGGCCTATTTTGGGAGAAAGATCTACTTTGGGTGTAGGACTATTTTTGGAAGAGAATGTCTATTTTTGGAGTGTGTGCCTTAGGAGGCAGGAAAACAACATGCAAAAAAAGAAGGAAAAGAAGCATGCAGGAGGAAAAGCGACATGGCGCACATGTAGACATGCCTATCCATGAAAGGGTTAGGATTTTTGACAATATTGTAATGACTATAATCCAATAGAGTAGTATAAATAAGGACCTAGGAGGTATAGGTTCTATTGGTTTGGTTGATTATTATGGGTTCGCAAGTTATTTATTGTTGTGAGTTTGTTATGGTTATTGTGGTAGAGTTGAATAAGCTAGTTGTTGAGGGTTAGGTCACAGGATCTAGAGCTTGGTGCGATCTAGTCAGCCTCCCAGAGGGTACTTACCTTCCTTTTGATTGTAATCCCGAAGATGTAATGCACGCAATGCACATTTTTCCACAGAATGAATAAAGGAGTAGAAGATCTAGATCTATGTGGATGTAGCCCCAGGAGGGGGTGAACCATGGTAAAACACATTGTTCTATGTGTTATGAATGATTTCTTTTACTATTCTATTAATCATCAGGTAAATAATGAATGGATAAAACTAACTATAACAACATGCATGCATAGTCAATGATGAATGAATTCTAGATGTAGATGAATGATTAATGAGGTTGATGCATAAGGAAAATAATCAAACCACAATCCCCAATCCTTCCCAGACTGCAAACACTTGAGTATTGCAGTCCCCCATAAAGCTATCTCGGGTGAGACTGCGCTATGCACTCTATGTGCAACGTTGCCTTCTGGTTTACTAGGAGGGCCAATAGTTTTGAGGGTTTTTTTGGAAACCTATTTGAGATCATAACCTGGGTTAGCCCAAGTAACCAACAAATGGTTCTGTTTTCAGATGGAACTACATAGGATTGAGTGGACGAGATCTATGGAAGAAAATAATGGAGGATGAAATCATAGAAGGGAATGTTCAGGCCATGGAATCCAACGAAGGCGGAGATTGAAAGATGGTTGAGGAAAAATGAACTTGAGTTTGTGTAGAAGGACAATAGAAACCCTAAATTTACACCGCAAAAATATCTCGACAAATACGTGTTTAGCGACTTGCATGAGGTATTTTTCTGCGATTTCCCGTATCTGTTGTAGGAGTGGTTATTGAGGTTGAAGGAAAACCATCCTATGAATTAGATCAGATAGCTAGAGTTGTATCTGGTGGAGATTGTGAAGTTACAATGAGTCAATAATAGATTTACACGCACAATAGATTTCTTGCTAGAAAATATTATTGGAGGGTTTATCGCTGGATTTACAGTAGATACCGTGAAGTCCTACATTGCTGCTGAGAAGGATTTTTTTAAGGGAACTAGAGGTAGGTACATCATATCACTTTATACTTGAATCAAGATTGTATTGTACAACAAAGGTGTGATGACCATGGAATCAGACAACTAAACTTCCTTGCGCGCATGGGGGAAGGGGGGAAGCACTGAAAGGAGGTTGAGATATGAACATGGAGATAGATAAGGGGAAGAAGAAGGAGGCCATTAATACAATCATAATGGAAGAGGACCGGATAAGGAATATAATGGAAAAAGCTGGAAAGACGCGCAATGAAATACCTAGCCAATATAAGATGAATAACAAGAAGAGGGCCATAGCCGATAGAGAGGGCTTGGCGAGTGATGCATAAGAGGTAGAGGATCTCCAGAATGTGGATCATATTTAGGAAATCTTTCACACAACATACGAAAGGAAAAAAAGAGGTCCAGGGTTAGGTACAAAAGGCAAAACTCTAGTCCAGATCACCATCAGTGTGGAACCTACAGCCCCATGTGCGACTAATACACCTAAAAGAACACCAATGTTTATACAATTGAATTTTAGTGGAATAGGAACAACATGATAGAGGTCCAATCAAGGAAAACCAAGTAGGGGAGAAAGTTCAAGAAGTAACAGTCAATTATCTACACCATGCAGAGGCAGTAGTTCAACACAACTCAAAATGGAAGGACAAGATCCCACGATCATATTACTAGAGTTTCGGGGAGAGGCATCAGAGGACCCTGAAAACCATTTATTCATCTGTGAAAATATCTGGGAAGCAAAGCAGATCGTAGATGAGGATACAAAACTCTTGTAGTTAGTTGTCACACTAAGAGACCGAGTGTTGGACGGTACGTGAGCCTTGATGTAAACAATCCACAAGGAGTACCAAATACTATCGCATAGGTGAAAAAGCTAATGATAGACAAGTTTTAGAAGCCAAGCTCAGAAGATTAGTACATGAATGAAATGATCAAAATTTGGAAGAAACCTAGTGAGTCTTTATAGGAGATTGATCAAAGGTTCAAACGTCTGAAAGGTAAGTTGAAGTATTCAATTACTGACATGCAACACAAAAAGTTATTTGTGAACTCACTGTTACCACACTTAAAGTATCCTTTGAGACAACAAAAGTTCCAAAATTAGGCAGAGGATCTGCAAACATCCCTACAACTAGAAGAAAACCAATATCAACAGACAAACCTAGAAATAGAGGAGATGAAGGAGGATATGAAGAACCTAACATTTCAATTGAACCAGAATAATGAAAAAGAAAAAAAGAGAAGTTGTTTGGTGTACTCTATGTAGGACAGAAGGACATCATAAGAATGAATGTCCAACTTTTGCACAGTACTTGAAAGCAGGGGTGACAAACCCCTTGCCAAAAGGAGGAACATGGTGCAAGATTTGTAAGACACATGAGCATGGTCCATATCATTGTCCAATGATGCATAAGTATATGACAGTACCAAAAAGTTCATATTGCAATTTTTGCAAATCAGTGGATCATGATGATAAGGACTGTAGAACGCTGGAACTAATGAGAGAACGAACTTCAGACACTTACAGGGTGTAAGCAGAGATGATGATATGGAAAGCTGCACCACAGTTCAACAATGTGCCACCACCATTCAACCCCACATAGTCACAATACAAGAATGCACAACCAAAATATAACCCCACACAGTATAACCATGTATCCCAATACAATGCACCACGAGGAGATAGAGGTGGATTTAGAGGTGGAGGAAGAGGAAAAAGGCCAGTAGTATGCCACAACTTCCAACAACCAGGACATTATGCAAGGGATTGTCCACTTCCACCTGCAACATGTATGTATTTTTTCCCAACATATCATGACACAGAAGACTGACCAACACTATTGGGAAAGATTCAAGAAAAAAAGAACCAGAACAACCAAAATGTCTAGTGGATTTCTGCAGAAGCCAGGGATGATGGGAAGAAAATAAATATAGTTACTCGAGGAGGATTCAATACAAGAGATAATGCAACAAAACCAGATCCACCTCAACACCAATGGGTAATGAAGAATACTAAGCCACAGAAGAAGTTTGACACGCGAAAAGAAAAGGAAACATTTAAGGAGGCTAGGCAAGAGATTCTCAAGGAGAACATTGCATCTACATCATTTGCACAACAAAATCAGGACCCACTAATGTACGAGATTCCATCTTCAATGGATCGCACCAGTAAAGGAAAACCTTTAGAGAAAGTAAGTACCATAAAGACTTTTCTGCAATCCTGTGTTAAGTTATTAAATGATCCATCATGTGTTAAGGTATTACAAAAAATGATAGAAAGATGCAACATAGAGGTAGAAGGGAAGTTAGAGCAGAAAACCATCAATCATCTCTATACAACAAGAAGAAAAAATAGGGAATTCAGGATAAATTCCAACACTGGGGATTTCAACACAGGAGATATCATACTTGATTTAGGCTCTGAAGTAAACGTATTTCCTAAGAATACATGGAAGTGTATGGGGGAACCCACATTAGGATATTCACCTATCCAGTTGAAACTAGAAAATAAGAACAAAGTGTTACCAATTGGAAGACTTAAATGTGTGACAATAGATTTGGATGGAGTGCGCACGATGGACGATTCTGAAGTAATAGAGATAGTAGATGTCACAACACCTTACCCAACATTACTTGGATTAGATTGGGAATTTGATAACCATGATGTGATCAACTTGAAGACAAGGAAAATGAGTTTTGAATCAGGCAGATATATATTTATTGCACCATTGGATACTTCAGAAGGAGAAAGGTTTGTAGAGGTGACCTGTTTGGATTTGGAAGAAATAAATTAGTTATACAGAACCACTACGTGAGAATAAGATTATGTCAACCTGTTGGCACAGGGGCATACCTAGGGTTCTGTTTGGTTGTCATTGATGTCAACCCTTGAATAAAGCCCCGTAGCACAACAGTTTAGGTAATGGACTCAATATTTTTTGATGTAAATATGACTCATTATTTTTTTGTCATGGTTGATAAGAAGTAAATATGGATGAAATCCAAAGTGGTCCCCTTATGGTGAAGGCCCTCACGGGAAGACGCTTTGTGGAGTAAGAGAACCCATGATTAATTGTGGAATAATGAGATGAAGGAAAGTGGATTTGTCAGAGAAAATATCCTATATGGATAGTTCTTGTCATGTCATTTCCGGTGGTATGTGGAACATCACATAATTCCTCATGGTTAGAGAGTTATGGCCATGAGAAGTTGGAGACCCCAGGTTTGGGTAATGAACCCAAGTTTGTTTGATGGGTAACAGTATGAGTTATGATATATTTTCAGATAATACTATTCTATATGGATAGTACATGTCATTCCATTTCTAGTGGTATGTATAACGTCACATAACTCCTCACGGTTTGAGAGTTATGGCCTTACGAAGTTGGGGGGCCCTCATATGTCATCTAGAAGCCCCAAAAGGTCTAAGTAGTCAAAGTGGTTTAAGATATTTTAAAAGGTAAATAATAAAGTGAAGTGATGAGTGTATTATAATTCAAAGTGAATACAAAATAAATTATTTCAATAATAAATTTAATGGAGAAATTAGAAGTGGACGTAACCCTAAAATTAGGAAAGTGGGCCAAGTGACCTAGAATATGTTTTTAAGGAAGCTACTTGGAGAGTATAAATAAGAAACAAGGCTCTCTCATTTGAAACACTGTAATGTCCCCAAGGACGAGCCCTGTTGTAAATCATGTCTATGAAGTATAAAACTTGCATTATGAATTGTAATTATGTTTTATAGGCCGGTGAGCCAAGTTTATATAAGCTGGTGGGCTTATGTGTTATTAGGCCGGAGAGCCTAAGTGTTAAGGGTTCATCCTCCATTCTACCGTGGATTGTCTGAACCAAAAATCCGCTATGACCTCTGCAAGAATACCCTAACGCAATTCGGGGGAAAGTCGAAAGAGGTCGGTGTTGATTTCTAGAGGAGTCAGTACACCCTCTATGAAAACCGTCGAGTTTGTCTTTGTTATCCATTCTATCATTCGTTGTCTAAACCGTGTGACCTCTGCGTTTGAGCTCGACATATCACACACAACACTGAAAATTGAAACCATGAGACCTCTGGGATTGTCTGGTGTATTCTCGTAAATTCCATCTGGTCTCTACATTTGGCCTCCATCCTTGACCTCTGCATAATTTCCTATCACGCACCCTGTAACCGGTAAACCGTGAGCCGATTTGTGTCTTCTGTAGAACCTGACACCTAGATAATCGCCTGAGCATGCTATGTTTTAGCATCTGGTCGTTGCCATTTGCAGGACTATGCCTATTTTCTGTTGTGGTTGTCATCATGGTGTCAATTGAGTGCTTGATGTTGTTGTGGTTTCCCTCACCCGGTTGGAATTGAGTCGAAGGGTGTGCTGAAGAAGCGGGTTGTCAAGCCCATGGTAGAAGATGCAGGTTTTCAGGCCTGTGAGAAACTCCCTCCAGGTGAGAGAGTCTGCTGGGAAGTGGTTTTCTCCTAGAGAGAGTCCAACACTAGCTTCAGAGCTCTGAGAATTCTTGATCTAGCCTATTGCCGAGGCCCAAAGAGGGAGGTGAAGCACCGATGGACTGTTCTTTTGAAGGTGTATACTCCCAGGCAGAACATGCATGTGGGGAATGAGAGTCTATTAGTAGTGGGCGTAAGAAGGCATTCTAGGAAGAATCCTTTCAGCATTTCTGTGCAGTTTTCCCTGTAACCTTAGCCTAGACTAGGATTCCTTGCCTTGGGTGGAGCTTAGTCCCAACTCAGAGGTGACCTACTACTGAGAGTGATGAGTAGCATGGTCTAAGGTTGGGAAGTTCATGGGAGGCCTACACGTAGTTGGTGGAATTACCACGGTTTCAAAGATAAGTATCAACTTATGCTTAGTATTATGTTTTGCATGCCTATGATGCTTATATGTATCGTGTATTCTGTTGTGCATATGAATTACTATTAATGCCAGGGATTATTTATGTTAGCAATAATCTTGTGTTTACTCTGAGTTAAATGTGTTTAATTTGATTTAAATGCATGTTATTTCCATTAACTCTGAAATGCTATCAGTAATTCTGTGTTAACTGTAATTAAGCGTTTTAAGTTCATTAGAATGCATAATGTGTTATAGAAGTGTTTTTTCGTGAAGTAGCGTTGGCTCGACCGTGGGGGTTGATGGCCAGGGCCATTACAATTTGGTATCAGAGCCTATTTTCAACGTTGAGCCTGGATGGGATGGATAAGTGGTCTTTTGACTGAGGTTTTGAGAAGGAAATTGTGTCTGGAGGACTAATTTCAGACCTCAGAATGTTTCTGAGTGTCAACGGGCTACTTGACCATGCTACAAAGCTCAGGAGGTGTAGCAGTATTATAAAACTGCAGCCAACGTGGTATATGGCCACAGGGAGAGAGATAAATCCACACCAGAAGTGTTGGATCCATAGAATCTGTTCAAGAGGAAAGGAGAACCCTCATGACCGTTAAATCTGGAGAACATGCACAAGGTTTAAAACCCTTTGGAGTTGCACATAAGTGTGGAAATCGCGATACGTGAAATATCAAATTTGTCAGGACCATCCATCGAAAAGGATGCATGGAGAGCGATCAACCTTTCCCTGACTCGTGACTTGAAATGGTCTAAGGGTGAGTTCATGAGAATTCACGAAACATGAATTCATGATTGGATCACAACCGAAGATTTGGATTACTTGCATCATGAAATCCCAGTTCACGAAACTTAGAAAAGATATGGACTGTTAGATCCAAATCATCAAGGATCGTTGTATCTCATACAAGAACTCATGTATCAGAATTCGGGGATTGAAGTGAAAATATATTTGGAGTCACTGCATCGTGAACTCCTGGTTACCAAAAACCCGAAACCCCAAAAGTTCCAAAATGATCTACACCATAGATTAGAAGTATAAGGCTTGATCGTTAGATCAAGAAAAAGGTAAGTGACGATTACACAATTTCGACTATCGAGGAAAAAAAGAGTGAGCTTAGGCACAGAACCCTGAAACCTCAAAACCCCAAAACACTGAAAGGATCTGTGCCGTAGATCTGAGAGAGGTCTAACCGTTGGATTTCACTTGGAATGGACGTGGACACATGGGTGTGTACCACGTTCCAGTGGGTCAAAAAGAAAAGTGAGCATGGTGGGACTTGATGATGTCGTTGAAGGTGACGTTAACCCTCCTGAATGTGCCACGTGCCACCATGGTTGTGGGTGACAACTGTGCTGTGTGGGCTCGGAGGGTGAAGTAAAACAGGATTTCGGAAGTCCGGAGTTGGAGAGGGAAGCGAGTGCGAGAACCTCCGGGACCAAAACCCCAAAGCCCCAAAATCCCGAAAAATTTGATGACGGAAGGACCACAGTGGATTTCATCCTTTGGAGGATGAGTAAACATGGACCGTTGATCCACCCGATTTCGTGAATTCAGTAATCAGAACTCTGGGAGATAGTTCTATGTGCCTTAAAAATTTCTGAAGGCCGAAAATCTGGGTAGCACCTAGAAGTTTAGCGTTTGATCACAACCCATGGATGCATGGGTTAGGGACTAAGAAAGAGGGGGCTATTGTTTGAAAGTTACAGAGTCAAGCAGAGCTCAAAAAATTCATGAAATCAAAAAATTTTCTTAAATCGGATTGGTTTTGAATGTGTGGAATTTTTTTAAGAAGAGATGGCCTGGCAAATTTTGGTTATTTGCATGTTGTGATTGCAAAAGTTTGACGAGTGCTAGAAATGATTTGAATTGCCACAAAGTGCAAAGAAATGGAAGAGACACATAATGCTTCCAGTTTAGAGAGCGAAAGAGAAGAAAGGGATGTCAACTTGGGAGTTGAAGGATCGAACTCCAATGGGCATGGAAGAGAATTGGATAAGGAAGGGCATATGATGAAAATCATTGAAAGATTGCATAAAGATGCCTAGGCTCACCGAGTTGATAGCCGAAATCTCATGAAAGTCAGGGATAAGCAGGGTCAATTCAACTTAAGGATGTTGAAGAGTCTGGAAAGAATAGAAAAGAAATTGGAAAAGGAGAGTGACTCAAGCAAGACAGAGAGTCGCAGGACCCCTGAGAGGAAAAGCAGGTCAAGGAGTGTCAGTAGACATCATCGTTGCTCCCAAAAGCATTCTAGTAGAGAAGCACACAATAGTTCAAGCTGATCTCCTACCAGAAAGCACAGGAGATCTGGGATGGATGAATTGAAAGGGGAAATGAATAAGATTAAGCCTCCTACGTTTGATGGAGAACATAAGAAGGAGGAAGATGCCAAAACACGGTTGCTTGGCACGAGGATATATTTCCAATTGTAGAATTATTCCTCTCAAGTAGAAGGAAGAATTGGGATGTATCAACTAAAAGGAAAAGCATCCATGTGGTGGGATCAAATTGTGCAGGTGCAACACATTAGAGAGAAAGATATCACATGGAAGGAATTCAAGAGGTATTTCGAGAAGAAATACCTGACTAAAAGATACTATGACAAAAAGATGAAGGAGTTATTCGAACTCAAGTTGGGAAACATGACCATTGATGAATACAAATGAAGGTTTTTGGAATTACTGAAGTATGTTCCATTCATCAAAGATGAGGCTATCAAGATTCAGAGGTATTTGAGTGGACTGCCACCTCCCATTGGTGACAAGATTTAGTATGATGATCCTAAGAATATGGAAGAAACGATAAGAAGAGCGAAGTGCTTATTTGAACAACAAAGAGAAAATCCTACCTTTCGGAAGGCTTGGGTTGACCAGAAGAAGTTTAAGAAATAACAGAGGCAGAAGGGAAACACACCTCCCTTTTTCAGAAATAGTCCTCAAGGACATCCATAGTTTAGAGAGCCGAGAATGGCTGAAGTGGGAGAACAAAGGCTAAGACAGATGCCCATTCAGTGTTGGGGCTATAAAGAGAACCACAAGTACAGAGATTGTCCCCATAAAAATGGCAAAGCAAGAGTTGTCCATAATGTTCAACAAGCTGAAACAGTGGAGGACATGGGTAGTAGAATTCCAAGGATCCATGCGGCCCTAGACAACAAGCAAGCTGAATTTCAGTCGCACATGATTGAAGTAGAAGGTATGATAAAAAACCAACCATTTATTATTTTAATTGATTTAGGGGTTAGCTATAGTTATATAGACCCTAGAGTGGTAGAAAGTTTGCATTTGATAAGAAGCAAACATGAAAAGTCTTGGGTAGTGCAGCTAGCTACATGAACCAAGAGGAAAGTCACGGAGTTAGTCAAGTCCTGTCCTGGTGACATGTTATTATTAGTTCTTCTCCCAAGTGTCTAGGTTAGCCAGCCTGAATCTTGATGAAAAGCAAAGAGTTTAAATTAATCATTAAGGAAAATTAATATTATATTTGTGCAAAAAAATTTAAATTGATAATTAAATAGGTTCCTTGTCCCATTCAATACATCTACTTCATTCTCTCCCAGGTGTCTTGGTTAGTGCCCCACATGTCTAGGCTAGTGTGAATTTTCATTAATCATTAACTCTTCTGCATACTTTACCTATTTTTTTCTAGGTGTTTTTTTTCACTGGTATACTTCCACAACCAGGTGGTCACTTATTTAAAACAAAAATATTGTATTGTATGCTAAGAATGCCATAGATCCTGGAAAGTAGAAATTTTTTTCTAGAGTAGAGAATGTATCTATCAATGAATGCAGGTGGGTAAATCATCAGGAAGGGATATATTGTGTCTAATTCTTTTATTAATAATATGTATCCAAGGATACGTAGATAAATGTATGCCATGGGTTCTTCTAGTAATCAAAATTAGGCATTTCTATTTTTTTTTAAATTCACACAATAATGAATAGGTTTGTTTTCAATTTAGGCATTTTCTGTTTTTTTTTAAATTGACACAATAGTGAATAGGTTTGTTGTCCATTATTGATTTTTGTGCGTCTTCTGAAACCATTGATAACCCCACATGCCTTATTTTCTCCTTGAATTAGTTCTTCCTGCAAATAAATTAGGAGAAATATTAAAAAATATTACATATCTACCCATAATAGTAGATACTTTTTGATCAAAATCTGGACCAGGGGTCAAATTTTAGCTCAAAAATCAAAGTTCTTGGAATTGCCTCAAAACGAATGGGTACGTAGCCCTCATCATCACAAACCCAACGCAACTTGTTTGGGTTCAAATGGACGTCAGATGAGAGATATATCACGATCTGTTCGAATCGCCAAACATGTAAAAAAATTGTGCTGACCGTACAGGCTGACGTGGTAGAGGCCGTACGATGATGTGGCAGAGGCCATACGTCCGTACGCTGAAGTGGCATATGATGACGTGGTAGTTTCAGATTGGTAGCTGAGGGCAAATGACATTCTGACACGTGGCATCATTTTGGCAAGTGTTTTGGTGCCACATGGCCCAGTGATGGGCTCCCACATGGCACCGTTGTATTGGTTGTTTAAAATATAATGGAGTTCGTGGGGATCGAACCCCGGACCTCCTCCCATAGTGAAAGCTTTAACAAAGTCCACCTTGCCAACACACCACATGATGTTACTTATTATATGGATGATTTTAAAATTATTTAAATTTTATTAATGTGTGGTTTGGCGCAGGGCCGGGCTGGGGCGTAGCCCCAGCCCGCAGTTGTATCATATACCATATGACCCATTATACACGGAGCTATGGCGCGCACATATTTTAAATGGATTTTATCCCATGGTTTCGGGCGCCAATGCATATGACCTTGTCGTGAGTGCGCGCGGGGAGTTGGGTTGGTTTTTAAAACGGTTTCCCACCAACCATTCACTGCCACTTGTCATTCATCCATTTGCCATTATAAACTCAACCCTTTTCTTATTTTGCGCGTGGTCACATGGTGACCCTTGTGACCGTGATTTTGGCGGTTAGGGGCTGGCGCACCCATAATCGTCCTACAATTTGCACGATTATGCGGTTGTGCACGTGTGCTAGGTTTTAGCATGAATTTGGAGCATGTTCTTGGTTAGAACGCCCAGAGGTGCGTTTTGGCAAACCAGAAACAACAAGCTTGAAGGAAGAGAATGGCAGGAGGCCTATCTTCTTCATTTTCTGGCCGAATGAGGTGCCGTAAAAGCCCAGCTAGGGGTTTTTGGATGTTCTGAATCCATTGGCACTATTTTCAAATCCATTTGAAGACTTCTTTTGTAGTTTTTAACCATTGAAGTTTCATGAAGCTCTAGGGAGCTTGAAGCCCTCATTGTTTGAGGTCTTGCTCAGATGAGCCTATGTTTATTTTCTGTGATTGAATAATCATTTTTGACTAATTATTATGCTCTGAACACTTTGGGATAGGTTTCATATCCATTTGAGGACTTTTACAGGTTTTTTTTCCAAAGAGAATCTCAAGGAAGCTTAAGGCCACATGTAGAAGAGGTCATGCCCGGATGAGCCATGATCCGTTTTCAGAGTTTTATTAGTCATTTTTGGGGTTTTTATGTATTATGATCCCAATGGTATAGTCATAATTTCCATTGGAGTTGAGAAGTAGCTTGTAAAAGAATATTTGACAAATTAATCCCAGAGATCCAAGTCCATTGATGGAGGCTCAAGGAGATGTAGCCCGGAGAGGGGTGAACTCCTTTATCATGTTGTTCTTGTTGTGAGTTTGATGGTTTATTTGTTGCAAGTTATGTTGCTGTGTATTGATTTAAAGTACATATTTAACCATTTAAAAGAACATTTCCTCACACATAAACATTTCAAAGAAGAAGCATAAACTTGGCACATAATTTATCTTGCATATTTTAACACATGGAGCAAGGTCCTGTAAAGTTTATTTTAATGAAGTAGAGGGTGATTGCATAGCATAACAAGTCAGCCTTCTATTTTCAGATCAGGTGGTATCAGATCATAGTTTGTTTTGCTCATGTATTTTCCATTGATAGCTTGAGATTTAGATGTTGGTATTTGTGCAAGTTTTGTGTTGAAGTTTGATATCTTGCAAGGACGGAGGAAGCTTCAAACATTGGTAGTTCTCATACATATTCATTATCTAAGTTCTTTGACAAAGAGACATTGAAGGAATTACTAACCATGAGAGATGTGGTGAAAGAGATGTGGGAAGATAAAAAGGAGAGCATTGCCCTTGAAGAGCAGTTGATGGCCATGAAGGAGGAGAAAGACCAGCTTCTTGAAAATTTGCATGAGATGGAGATTCAACTCCATGAGGCAAAGGAAACCCTTACCAAGTACATGCATGAACATGAGGTATGTAATGTTAGTTTATCTTCAAATTCCTCTCAAGATGAATGTTTTGGTGTTTTTGAAAATCACACAAGAGGAATAGGGTCCAAGTTATTGTTTAAAATGGGCTATGAAGGTAAAGGGTTAGGCAAGCATGCACAAGGCATTGTTGAACCTATTGTTTTTGAAGAGAGACCCAAGTATTGTGGTCTTGGATATGAACAAAGAGATGGAGCAGATTCCAAAGTTGAGGAGACAAGGGAAAAAGTTCCAAGAACAAATTTTGTTTCAAGTTCACCTCTTCAAGAAGGCTATAAAGGTGAAAGTTCAATCCCTCCAGCATGCAAGGCTTGTGTTCAAGATGAATGCAAATGTGTGAAACAAAAGAGTTATGACAGTGATGAGGTCAAGAACACTGTTGATGGTATTCAAAGGAGAGCTTGTAACTCTTCAAATTCACCTCCTCAAAGAAGCGATAAAGGTGGATGTTCAAGGTATAATTCTGCTTATCATTCAGTTGCTTTTGATTATGTTAAACATGATACATTTGTATGTAAAAATGGAAGAAAGAATCCATGTACATATTATGGTTTATATAACCATCATGTTTCAAAATGTTGGAAAAAATTGGCCACTTTCAGGAAACTTTACAAGCAAAGACAATGTGAAAAGAGGATGCAGAAGATTTGCACTCATTGCCAGAAGTGGGGTCATCTCATTGACCAATGTTGGAAATTGCATCCAACCACTCATCCACAACACAAGAAGTACATGGATAAAGAGATTGGCAAGAATGGAAGAGGAGATTCCATCATCGATGTGAGTCAAGATGATTCACAAGAGGACGATTTTCAATAGAAAAAGTCACCGTTGAGTTGGCTTGGTAAGAAATGGTTGGATTTCTTGAGCAAGTAAGGCTTGCAATTTCTATTGTAGATGCATATTTCAGCCTTATGTATGCATTTATGTTGAGAGTATGACAAGTTGCAGCAGTTTATCATAACTTGTATGATGCAAGTTTGCATGTGAATGCAATTCGTTTGAAGGCATTTTTGTTGTTGCACAACTTCGCCAGGAGGATGTAAAATATGGATATGATGTTCACTTGTTACAACCATATATATTTTTCATATTCAGCTCTTATGTACCCACATGTTTTGGGTATATGTACTTATGTTTGTACTGGAAGGAGAGTTGAAGAGTCATGCACATGCATTTGTTTTTGTGTATGTGTAAGCAGTGAACCTGGTGATGGTTCATCATGAATGATTCATGATTGTAACATGATTGTGTATCATGTATGTCAACTTGTCAAATTGGGAAGGTTGATATGTTTCAAATGATTCTCGACTGGTGTTGATGATTGTCTGACGACTATGTTGTGTCGATCGTGTTTTTCGACTTGTGTTTAGTTGATGGGGTTTGTTTGGTTGTAAGTTTATTTTGAGTACACCGAGATACAAGAAAACACCATGTTCTTTGATGAAGTACAAGATGCAACAATTTGTTTGAAGAGCAAAATACTTTGTTGGCATCATTTTCAATCTTGTATAAATTTGTTTTCAAGATTGATGGTTTTCTTGGCTTGTGACAAGATGTCGCAGGAAAGTTTTTGCAACCATTAGAGAGTGGATGTGTTGACGCTAAAGAGTTCACAAGAGGGACTTGATTCTCAGTGGGAAGGTTGGCAGTCTTCCAAGAACAAAGAGAACAGTGGGTCAGCAACAACGAGAGAACAGTGGTTGAGGGACATAGTCAGTTGCCATGCAAGGCATGTCAAAGTATCCAGGTGATTGTCAAAAAAACTTTTCAAGTAGAATCAGTTGATAGAACTTGAAAGAAAAAGAGTATTGAAGCTCAGATAGATAATCATAAGATTTTGTGGGTCCAAAATCCTTTCAGTGGGAAGGCGTGATCAAAATCTGGACCAGGGGTCAAATTTTAGCTCAAAAATCAAAGTTCTCAGAATTACCTCAAAATGAATGGGTACGTATCCCTCATTGTCATGAACCCAACACAACTCGTTTGGGTTCAAACAGACGTCGGATGAGAGAGATATCATGATTTGTTCGAATCGCCAAATAGGTAAAAAAAATGTGCTGACTGTATAGTCCGTACAGGCTGATGTGGCAGAGGCCATACGATGACATGGCAAAGGTTGTACAATGATGTGGCAGAGGCCGTACATCTATACACTGAAGTGACAGTTTCAGATTGGTAGCTGAGGGCGAATGACATTATGACAAGTGGCATCATTTTGGCAAGTGTTTTGGTGCCACGTGGCCCAGTCATGGGCTGCCACGTGGCACCGTTGTATTGGTTGTTTAAAATATAATGGAGTCCGTGGGGATCGAACCCCAGACCTCCTCCCACAGTGAAAGCTTTAACAAAGTCCGCCCTGCCAACACACCACACAATGTTACTTATTATATGAATGAGTTTAAAATTATTTAAATTTTATTAATGTGTGGTTTGGCACGGGGTCGGGCTGGGGCTTATCCCCAACCCGCGGTTGTATCATATACCATATGACCCATTATACACGGAGCTATGGCGCACACATATTTTAAATGGAGTTTAGCCCATGGTTTCGGGCGCTAATGCATATGACCTTGTCGTGAGTGCGCGCGGGGAGTTGGGTTGGTTTTTAAAACAGTTTCCCACCAACCATTCGCCACCACTTGTCATTCATCCATTTGCCATTATAAACTCAACCCTTTTCTTATTTTGCGCGTGGTCACATGGTGACCCTTGTGATCGTGGTTTTGGCAGTTAGGGGATGGCGTGCCCATAACCGTCCTACAGTTTGCACGGTTATGTGGTTGTGCACGTGTGCTAGGTTTTAGCATGAATTTGGAGCGTGTTCTTGGTTAGAACACCCAGAGGTGCGTTTTGGCGAACCAGAGACAACAAGCTTGAAGGAAGAGAATGGCACGAGGCCTATCTTCTTCATTTTTTGGCCGAATGAGGTGCCGTAAAATCCCAAGCTAGGGGTTTTTGGACGTTCTGAATCCATTGGCACTATTTTAAAATCCATTTGAAGACTTATTTTGTAGTTTTTTAACCATTGAAGTTTCAGGAAGCTTTAGGGAGCTTGAAGCCCTCATTGTTTGAGGTCTTGCTCAGATGAGCCTATGTTTATTTTTTGTGATTGAATAATCATTTTTGACTAATTATTATGCTCTGAACACTTTGGGATAGGTTTTAGATCCATTTGAGGACTTTTGCAGGTGTTTTTTTCCAAAGAGAAGCTCAGGGAAGCTTAAGGCCACATGTAGAAGAGGTCATGCCCGGATGAGCCATGATCCGTTTTCAAAGTTTTATTAGTCATTTTTGGGGTTTTTATGTATTCTGATCCCAATGGTACAATCATAATTTCCATTGGAGTTGAGTAGCATCTTGTAAAAGAATATTTGACAAATTAATCCCAGAGAGCCAAGTCCATTGATGGAGGCTCAAGGAGATGTAGCCCGAAGAGGGGTGAACTCCTTTATCATGTTGTTCTTGTTGTGAGTTTGATGGTTTATTTGTTGCAAGTTATGTTGCTGTGTATTGATTTAAAGTACATATTTAACCATTTAAAAGAACATTTCCTCACACATAAACATTTCAAAGAAGAAGCATAAACTTGGCACATAATTTATCTTGCATATTTTAACACATGGAGCAAGGTTCTGTAAAGTTTATTTTAATGAAGTAGAGGGTGATTTCATAGCATAACAAGTCAGCCTTCTATTTTCAGATCACTTTTTGAGAAAGAAAACACACTCAGATTTTTTGGAGAAAGAAAATTCATTTCTCATTTCAATTTTACACAAAAATTTACATCTAACTTTTCTTTGTTTTATTGTTTTAGTATCCAAGTATCCATAGATAGTTTTCACATGCTCACTTGTTGTATATCTCAGAATCTTGGGGATTCAACTATAGAGCAAGAACAAGAATGTGAAAGGAAGCTTCGAAACTGAGATTGCGTTTTGGTAATATAAGATTGTAGTGAATGGAACGCCATTGCAAATGAGAAAAGGCAAGACTTAGAAAGGAAGGCCTAAGACTATGTCCTGCTAATATGGTTCAATTCCTAGTAAGGGGCCTCACTAGAATATGGTTGATCAGGTAAAATATAAGTATGAGGGTTATGCGTGGGACTCAACCTTGGCTATTGAACACAAAATTTTCATGAAATCCATCCTTCAAGGTTGACACGTAACAAAGGAACGTAACTAAGAGAAGGAAAAATCATTATGTTATAAATATGTTTTAAACACACAAACATTTAATGTCGTGAATTAATGGTCATTGGGTTCAAGATGAGATTGCACAAGAAAGTATCGGCAAAAGAAGAAAACTAAGAAAAATACTTCAAGCTTCATTCTCCGACGGAGGAAGCCTTTGAAAACAAATGGTATCAGAGCCAACAACTCATTTTCAACCCGGGTATGATAACATACTTATCTCTCTATTATATGTTTCAATAGGTATTCTATAAATATCTGCGAGAACCGTATCAAAAGTCTTAGGCCTTTGAAAGACAAGGTTTCCACTTTTGTGAATCTCTTAGTTCTAGCTAGTCATTGCCTGAGCAGTCGGCCAAGATCCTATTAGAAATTCTCTCAGAGAACTAGAATTAAATGCCCTGCTTTTCTGTGCATTGATAATTATTACTCTTAATTCCTATGGATCGCTCTATGTCCTTTAAAGAAGTTAGAGATGTTGAATGTATTACTTCTGGAAACAGTCTCAACTCTATGTTTTCTAGGAACCATACAAAATGCTTAAACAAAGCCGATATTGAAGTTGTTGAGTCACAACCCCAAGCTGCATGGAAACTACCAACCATCTCTCCCAACCAAGTGTACAATGATCTAAGTATGTTTCATCTCCGCACCATCTCATGTGTTTTTGTTAAATAATCTGTCAGTCGTATCCAACAAAACAGTGATGTAACTCAAACTATTTATTTACTCAATGTTAAAGAAATCCAAGCCGAAGCTAAGAGACACAAAACAATCTATCTCCATTTCGGATGTATCTGTGTCAGCTTAAATTCATTAGTACATAAAGGAATAGATGACTATGCCCTTTGTACTGTTAGAGATATGACCCATAACAAATTTACTGATTCCCTGATTAGTGGAATTGTGGCTCCCTTATCCAATGGTCCTGTGTATTTCGATTTCTTTCCAAACTTCTTAGTTTACACTTTTGATGAAAACCTTGAATATATTCTCAAACTCCAAATTCGGACTACTGTCTTTGATATGTGAAACACTCGTACCAATATCTCTATCCATTCTCATGGTTGCTTCCGACACACCAATACTTTATACCCCACTGTTATGCATACTCCTAGCCAACATTCTCAGTCTAGTACACTTATTCTTACTGACCCTCTCAACCAAAAAATGGAACACCAACTCATCAAATGGGAAAATATTTCTTTCCCCTCTCATTGAGTTATTGATATTCCTTGTACTCTGCTGCAACATTCAATTACCTCTACACATATACATGAATCTCCTACCTCTACTGTAATATTCTTTCCTCCTTCTATTCAGAGCCTGAGATCTAAACAGGATGCACCCTCTCATCCATCTACATGTTTGTGCTTACATCCCTCCCCCCAACCTCTAGCTTCCTCACTGGGATGAGTACCCTACTCTATCCAATGCCTAGACTATCACAAATTGGTAACTCTTTCAAGACTATCTACAACCAGAGAAGATAACCAAATCCAATTTGAACATCAATTCCATAATCCAAGAAAAAACTTTCCTCCTCCTAGCTCTATAACAAAAGATCCTTTTCCACACCCTCAATGCTCTGAAATTCCTTTTCCCCATTACAATCACATGCTAATGATAACCTCTTCCCCTCCCAATCCAATAATTTCCCCTTGTCGATTTACTAATTCTATTCCAAAATATTTAAGAGGACTAGCATTATTAGAAATAAATAAATTTCTTACGTTAATGAAATGTTGTAGAAAAAAACATGTGAAAGAGGATTGGATAAAGAACATGCTAAATTGAGATGTTTTTACCCATCCTGATGCTGAACAATTCTCAAACACTACCCTAGATAAAGAAAAGGTAGCATTATCAATGGCATGGCAAAATTATACAGATAAGAAAGATATATGGATTTCCTTTTATGAATGGAAAACGCAACAGACATTTCTTTATACATTTTGCAAGAAACAAATGGAAAACAATCCTCTTTCTGTTCTTCCCAAAAATCCTATCCTTTTCCCCTTGGTTTCCTACCCGGTACAAACAATATCCATCGTTGATCTAGGCAAGAAAATTAGTAGGATAAAAACTTAAATAAAAAAGGTTGTGATAAAGGAACATGATCAACAAATCCTGTCTATTCAACACCAAAAATTCCATGTTCTTCTAGATATCATGATCAAAGTGTTACACATCAAAATTACTCATTACGATGATGACCCATTGTCTTCATTACTAGTGTCAAAAATGTCACATTCTTGACCACAAGTGTCGCAAACATCATACTTCCATCTTGCTTATGTCGTGCCTCTAACGACATCACAGGGACACTTAAGACACCCTCAAAGATTTTTTTTGGGAAGAGAAATCATTTGATGAAGAGTACAAAGAATTTTCCATGAAGAAACCACTAAAAAATGATTTTTGGAAGGAAGCACTGTTAGAAAAAACAGGACCACAGAGCAATAAAATAAAACAAATGCGGAAATAGAACACAAAAGATACACAATACAAGAGAGACATAGATTTACGTGGTTCACCCAGTGTGGGCTACATCCACCAGAGAAATTGCCAGGTTCTTTCTTTATTATTATCTAGCAAAATGAAGGGATACAACCTACAACAAAACCCGCTGTAACTTCCTCTTCTTTCTCTCACAGTCTCCTCTCTCTCAGAATACAATACTCGCCAACCTACATAGCCACAATACATTTCCCTCATAAAAGAGGGTTTCCTTATAGGGAAAAAAACCCTAACATAATCTCTATTGTTAGATCTGTGACCTTATAATGAACGGTCCAGATTTACAATGAAATTACAATATACTTTTACAAGGCAATTTTTTCTTCGAGGGCTTCACCCCCGAACCCCCATCAAGGGACACTGCCCCCGAACCCCCACCGGGGGCCTGCTTTCCCCCAGACCTCCCAGCCGAGGGGATATCCCCCCTGGACCCCATAGAGGGGGTACCTCCCCTCTGCACTCCCCCGCGTGGAAGAGTGTACATACTTCTGGGGTGTAAATACTTCATGGGGTATAAACATGGTTGAAAGTAAAATACCTCTAAATTAGGAAGATAATCAGGCTCCACAACCAATAATATCCCACTTGGAGATTGATCTCAACAACTCCACCGCTGCTGTATATGCTGGACTCTGAACCTTCTTGGACCTGGCAAATTTCTCATCTTCATCTTCATTCTTGAAGACCAACTGAAACTGAGCAAGAACTCAGTTTCTCCCTAGTTACTCCCTTTGTTAACATGTCTGCAGGATTCTGGCTAGTGTGTATCTTTTCCAGCTTCAATTGCCCATCTTCCAAGGTGGATCGTATGAAGTGGTACCTCAACTGTAGATGCTTAGTCTTTGAATGGAAGGCTGAGTTCTTTGCAAGGTGAATGGCACTCTGACTGTCATAGTACAACCTTCTATTCTCTTGCTTCTTTCCCAATTCCTCCATAAACCTTTGTAACCAAATCATCTCTTTACTAGCCTCTGTAGTAGCAACATACTCTGCCTCTATTGTTGAAAGTGAAACAACCTTTTGCAGTTTTGAAATCCAACTTACCGCTGTTCCACCTATAGTAAAAACATACCCTGTGGTGCTCCTCCTGTTGTCTTTATCACCTGCCATATCTGAATCAACATATCCCTGTAGAAAAGTGTATGAACCTCCAAAACATAATGCATGTGTAGTAGTACCTCTCAAATACC
>ML799027.1:403037-425324 GCA_009831015.1 Picea engelmannii | reverse complement strand
ATTTGAACCAGAGACAGAGTTACTTACAGCCATGACCAAGCCATTCCAGCTTTCTGGCAATGAGCACAAGATTAGAAGAGTCCTAACCTCATCATCAAAGTCCACTTTTACAGAACTTAGTTGATTAGTAACTGTATTAAATTAATTTAAATGATCTGCAACAGACCCAGCTTCTGACATCTTCATATTAAATAATCTCTTCATTAGAAATACCTTATTGGACATCGAGGGTTTTTCATACAATTTGTCCAACACGTCCATCAAACCCTTCGTTGTCTTTTCTTTCGATATATTGAAAGCCACCGACGCTGCTAGGCTCAGCCGTATCGTTCCTAGGGCCTTTCTATCAAGAATCTCCCATTCTTCATCCTTCATGGCCACCGACTTCTGTGCTACTCCGCTCAATGGTAGGAATAGATCCTTCTGATATAAATAATCTTCCATCTGCATCTTCCATAACTGGTAGTTTTGGCCGTTAAATTTCTCGACCCTAAACTTTCCATCTTCCGACATTGCTCCCACTCGAACCAGGAACCCTCTTTTCCTGCGAGTTACCTTATGCTCTGATACCAGTTGTTAGAAAAAACAGGACCGCGAAGCAATAAAATAACACAAATGTGGAAATAGAACACAGAAGATACACAATACAAGAGAGACATAGATTTACGTGGTTCACCCAGTGTGGGCTACGTCCACCAGAGAAATTTCTAGGTCCTTTCTTTATTATTATTCAGCAAAATGAAGGGATACAGCCTACAACAAAACTGGCTGTAATTTCCTCTTCTTTCTCTCACAGTCTCCTCTCTCTCAGAATACAATACTCGCCAACCTACATAGCCGCAATACATTTCCCTCATAAAAGAGGGTTTCCTTCTAGGGAAAAAAACCCTAACATAATCTCTATTGTTAGATCTGCGACCTTATAATGAACGGTCCAGATTTGCAATGAAATTACAATATACTTTTACAAGGCAATTTTTTCTTCGGGGGCTTCGCCCTCGAACCCCCATCGGGGGACGCTACCCCTGAACCCCCACTAGGGGCTTGCTTTCCCCTATACCCCCCAACCGGGGGGATATCCCCCCCAGACCCCGCAGAGGGGGTACCCCCCCTCTGCACTCCCCCGCATGGAAGAGTGTACATACTTCTAGGGTGTAAATACTTCATGGGGTATAAACATGGCTGAAAGTAAAAGACCTCTAAATCATGA
Organism: Picea engelmannii; assembly: GCA_009831015.1. Lineage (NCBI taxonomy): Eukaryota > Viridiplantae > Streptophyta > Pinopsida > Pinales > Pinaceae > Picea > Picea engelmannii. The sequence goes on along the minus strand of ML799027.1, from coordinate 424,114 downwards.
AGATAATCAGGCTCCACAACCAACAAGCACTCCCCTACCCACTTTCGAGGAGCGCCGATGCTCCCTAGCCTTCTTTGGGGGAGCGTTGAAACGCTCTGTGCACCCTTTTGGGGGAGAGCTTCCCTTTCTGAGAGAATTTTGGGTTTTTGAGATAAATCAGGGAAGAATCCCCTCAATCTATGAAGTTGGTTGGATTCAAATATGAGGTCAAGGCATGATCTTAGGGAAGATCCACAACTGAAGGAGAGGAATCCTCAACTTATCCCAAAGATATCTCAAGGTGGTTGGGTCTCTCCAAGATTATATAAGGAGGCCTTCTCATGGTAAAATATGGGATAGAGTTTGAGAGAAGCACCTAACTTATGATCTCATAAGGAATAAGGTGAGAAACATTGTGGAGCATCTAACTTATGATCTCATAAGGGAGATATCATTGATCATCAACATTCTGTGTGTGGATTATTTGAGCAAGGGTCTGGAAAAAGGGAGCTTGGTGAAGATGCTGCACTACATCCATGGCTGTAAGAACCAATTTGTTCTCATTAAATATAAATATATGCTTGGTCTGTTTCCTTTAAAGTTTGTGTATATGAACTTGTTTCTTTCATAGATCCATTATGAAGCTAATTCAAGAGAGAATCCAATTGTCCGCAAGGGGATTTCTCTGTAAAAGAAATTGGTGGCTCCACTGGGGAGAAAATCCTATTTGTATTTACTTGTTTTTTCCCTACCCTTTTACCACGTTTCAGATCACTTTTTCTATTTTTTTACGATCCATTATCCTTCTCCTACCTTCACTAACAATTTCATCAATTTTCATGCATTCTGGGTGAATTTTTTGCAATTTTTTGGCTATTTTTCTGAGTTTCTGGGAGGATCAACGTCCTCCCCTAGGCCATAAAAGGGTGCTGATATTTGCCTAGCACTCCCCCACAATGTTTTAGGGAGCGTTGCAATGCTCTGTCCCCTTGAGACAAGGACCTCTAGTCTCCTTTTTGGAAGATTTTTTCCCTTTTCTGCTCAGATTTTCTCAGCCTGTTTTTTGGAAGTATTTACCGAGACTTTGTGATTGGTTTGTGAAGTTATTTAGATTGATATTTGGTTCTTATAACCCTTTATTTTCTTGATTGGAGCTTGAAATATTTTCAGAAATGTGAAAATTTCCCTTTCTACCTGCTTTTTGTCAGGACAGTTTTGAGTGATTTTATCTTTCTCCCTATCTTTTCTTGGATTCTTCTCTGCATTTTATTTGTGTTCCTTGAATGCTTGATTGGTTGTATAATCCTTGATAGTTTTCTTTCTTGTTAGAACAATTTTCTACTTGTTTTCTTTCATACCTCATTGCCTTGAGTGCATGCTTTGTTTGTAGCTCTTTTGCTTCGTGTCTTTTGCACCTGCATAGGACTCTTTCTCATGATTGAAAGTAGTGGAGCATTGAAGGTTTTGTATTTAATTTCTATATACATCATAATAAAACAAATAAGATAAATGGATTCTTGCTTTTGGGTATTAAAACTAGCTTGCATTTGAAGTAGTAGAATTTCATGTTTTTTGGCATTTTGGGACATTGTGCATATGGAATGATGGATGTTTTCTCCTTCTCGTAGCATATCTTGCATATTCATCTCTTTTCATAAATTTCAATTTGATCAAAACACCATATTGTCCATGCCATTTTCCTTTTGAGTAACAACATCTTTAAAAATCAAGCGCTAAATTAAAAATTGATTAGACATTTTTACATTTTCTGGTAGCAAACTCACATTAGATTAGTTGTAGGGATTTGGAATAGGTGTGAAAGATAACTTTCCAAAGATTCAAACAAACATAGGATCTTTTTTTAGGGAGAGGTGAAATCCATTTGCTACATTTTGTCCTGGGAAGCCCTTCTCACAAAAGGGTCAAAACTAAGGTCACGTTGAGACTAGCAGAGTTACTCACCCTGCTTTTTTGGTCTTGGTGTAGAGATTGCACATATTATGGGGGTCGCTTGAAGGTATACCCATAATGATGAGTGGAAGCCTTTCAAGTTGATTTTGGTCTAGATACCCTACCCTTGCACGTGGATCAGATTGTCGACAGTTTTCCCAAGCATAACTGTTGTAGTTGGTAGCCTTAGTGGCCTATCTCTTTAGGGTCTTTACACAAGGTGACTGTGGAGGGGCAAGTCTTCACAGTACCTGGAATCGACGTTGGCCAGATTCACTCGGGCTCCTTGGAAGGTATACCCACGATTATGTGTGGGAGCTTGCACCAGGGTGTAAGTCCGTTAAGCAGGTCGTCAGTGTAACTTTTCCACCCGCTCTATCTCAACCCCTTCTTACTTTTTCCCCACGACGTTGGATTTCATCACCAACTAGTGCGCTCATTGTGAGAAAGTTTTGTTTGCTTGCTTTCTTACTAGATTTTTAGCGCGTGTTGTTTGTTCTCCCTAACAGAATCTAGGTTGGATCTTTATTTTTATGGCATCAATTCCTGGAATGACCAATGAGGGAACCCCTTTTCCAGGGGAACCCTTTGTTTTTCCTTCTTATGGAAATGTTGTTCCTCCTTACATCACTACTTTGAGCCTTCTAGGTCTCACAATTGGGTTACCGGTATGGTTGTTTTCCACTCTGGTGATCTCATATGCAGGTGCTTCAACTGTAAGCACACCACCCACACATCAACCTCATGTCGACCTTTCTCCTTCTTCACCCGTCAGTTCTCCTTCCATTTCTCCTAGTGAAATCTCTAAAGCAAGTAGCCAGGTTGATCGGAAGAAGAAGAGATGGAAAGAGAAGAAGAAGAACCATAAAGGGACCAAGCCTCCAACTACATCATATGTTGGATCCAAGAAACCAGCTACTTTTAATAGTCTTGGGAGTGTTGATGAGGTTAACAATATTAAAACAAAAAATCTAAGACCCAAATTCCCTTGCAGTATTTGTAAGGGTGACCAATTTATGAGGAATTTCCCTAGTATTCCCAAGGTCTTAGAAATGTGGTCCTCCATGTCATCGACCACTGCTGGACATGCTGGTGACACCCCATCAACTAGTGACTTTAAGGTTGGTAAGAAGAAGACAACTGTCAAATTCCCTTGTATGTTATGCGAAGGTGATCATTATTCTCACCTTTTTCCTCGTATGGATGAGGCTTCTTCTCTTTTGGAAAAGCTTCAACTTCCACCTAGTTATCATAATATTTCCCCCAACTCATTGTTAGTTGATGGACTAGTCAATCCGGTTCCATCCTCGGTCAGTCCGATTGATCAGGTGGTCAATATTGTTTCATCCTCGGTTGAACCACTAACCAAAGTAGCTGATCCAATTCTGTCATCGATCAACCCCACTTTTCATCTGAAAAGTGAAACCCAAGTGAATGATACAGTTCCATCATTGTTCAGTCCCACCCTTCGTGTGAAGAGTGCCAATGTGGTCAATCCCACTCCTCTTTTGACGAGTGCCAAAGTGGTTGCTCCGGTCCCTTCACCGGTCAGCCCAGTTGATCATGTTGTCAATCTGGTCACGTCCTTAGTTGAACCAGTTGACAAAGTGGTTGATCCGATCCCATCTTCAGTCAATCTCTCTCTCACGTTAGAGAGTGCAACCCAAGAAGTGGATCCATTTCCACCTATCAACCCCATTCTCCCCTTGGAGAATGAAACCCAAGTGGTCGATTTGATGTCGTTATCAATTGATCCTACTCTCTCGATAGAGAGTAAACCTGATACTTCCCATGTTTTTCTCATTGATACAAAATCTACCGTGCTGGGGGGCATTCCTCCTTCTCCCGCGAAACCCCCTACATGTAATGAGGCCATCCTTTTTGATTGGGGTGTGCTAACTGGACCTTGTCTTCCCTCTCACATTCCTTTCAAGATTATAGTAAAAGTTTGTGGTCGGGACGTTCCTCAGATGTTAATAGACGAAGGTTCGCCTGTTAGTATTTTTTCCTCTATTGCTTGGCAAGATTTGGGTTATCCTCATCTTGTGTCAGTTACCCAAACTCTATTTTATTTTAACAGAAGAACCAATCACCCTTTAGTGATCCTTTCTTAGTTTCCCATAAATTTGGGAGGGAAAACTGTCTTTATTGATGTTATGGTAGTCTAGGACCCCTTGGATTTTGATTTAATCCTTGGGTGAGATTATGTCTATTCCATGAAAGCTATTGTATCCACTCTTTTTCATGTGATATCTTTCTTGCACGATGGAAGAATGGTGACTATTGATAAACTTTTGTTTGTTGGCCCTGACTTGACCATCAATCCAATGACCTCCCTAAATGGTTCTTATATGCATTCGGTATCACCCCTGCCACAGGTCAATTATGTGGCGTTGTCTCCCATGAATTCAACTTCTGATGACTTAGATCCAGTAGTTGACATGGTGATCTCTTCGGTAGGGCTATTGGAGTCTGATCTCCTTACCCCATCATGAACCTCGATATGTGTTCCTTCCAGAGTATTCTTCTTCCATCCAATGAATATCTCTTGGAATCCATGCCCGAGTTTTGTCCCTTGACATGGTTTCCTTCTAGAGAATTATTCTCTTGGAAGCTGTGATCAAGAAGAAGATATGAGAATAGTTTCTATTCTCTGTGGAAAGCTCGTTAAAAAATGAAACAAATGCCTTGAGCATAGTTTTTCTTTTCTGTAGCAAGCTCGTTAAAAAATGAAACAAAAATTTGGGGATTGAACATGGAGCCTTGAGCATAGTAATTTTCATATGTCAAGCTCATTAAAAAATGAAACAGTGGCTTCTCTTGTCAGGTCGAGTCTTTATCCAGATCTCGTAGATTTTGAGTCGAGTCTTTCGTTAGCTCTCGTATTTGAACCTTTTTTTCATCCACATGTATCCTTTTTCTCCATCTAGTACTGAAATTGGTGACAACCTCAAAGTCGGTGAATGAATTGAAGCTTGGGGGGAATGCCTCCAGCCTTTGATGATCATTCTGGAGTTAAGCCACTAGCTTTTCAAGCTAGGGGCACACTGATATTAGTCTTTGTTCCTTCTCATGCTCGTAAATACATGAGAATAAAACCGAGTAGACTTTTATCACTTTTTCAGACTTGTAAAGGTTATACGAAAAATGAACCCCCTCGAGTCTCCTTTAATCTATTTTCAGACTCTCTAAACATGAAAAGATTGTCGAGTGATCTTGCTTCCTTTCACACTCGTTAAAAGGTTTGAAAGGACGTCTTTCGAGTGGTATTTTATCTCTTTTTCAGCCTCACGAGACTAACATTACAAAAAAGGACAACATTGGAGTCGTCTTTAAGTTCTTTTTCGACTCTCTAAATATGAAAAATCAATGAGTTTACCTTCTTTGGACTCGTTAAACAATCATACATTGAAGGGCCCATATGGGATTGAACCCTTACTTCTTCTAGTTTGTTAAACAAAGGAAGAAGGACTTACCGAAGGAGAGTTATATCGAGCATGTGTTATCCTCCTCGAGCTCGTTAAATAAAAAAGAGGTACTCATCTATCTAGATGGGGGAAAAAATGAAGGAAGCAAGCCAAGCAGTTTTGGGAACATTACAGGTCACTCTTACGGTCACCCTTGAACATGACTCTTTTTATTTGCATACATTTTAATCCATTGAACCTCTGCACTGAACCAATCCTCTGAGTTTTCTTACTCTTTTGGGTCACCCGACGAAATTCACCGTATCCATTGCATTATCGTGTTTTGGTCCATGTCATGTTTCTGTTGTCGTGCCTCAGTGTTCAAGGAAAGTATCTACATCAAGAGTCAACCAACACAAATTCTTGTTTCAATACCCATGTCAGTCCATGTTCATTTGATCTACAAATTTAAATCTCTATGTCAGTTTCGTGTCGTTGATGGGGGATACATCAAGGCCCTCCTACAATGAGTCTATTCCTGTCGACTTCAACACATTATCTGGGAACTAGACTTAGAAATCAGTTAGTACCTTGGGACCTGCATGCCTTAATGGTAGGCCTCCTCGCTTCTGACAGTTGGTTTACATCATTGACCCCTGATCGGATGATTCCATGGATGTTCGAATTCAACTCATCTATTCACATTCGCTGGAATGTACTAGGTTAACTTGGGAATCATTGACATCAATGGTGATTTTCCTCGCACTTGTTAACGATTTACCTCATTGACCGGTAATCAAGTGGTTTCTTCCATGTTCGACATCAAGACATCTATTCACATGGTTAGATTCGTACCACATCAAGATCAGTAAGAAGACCCTAGGTTGAGTGTTCACTCTGATATCTACTTTACCCAGGCTACGAAAGGAGATCATTTCAGCACATTGATATATATACTATCACATAGATCCACTTTGTATTGGTCTGTGGCTATGTTTTTTCATCTCATAGATCCACTATGTATTTATCATGGCTACGATCAGTTCATGTCATGGAAGTATAGATCCACATTGTATCTTTGGTGGATATACCATTTTGTCAATATAATTATGGATCCGCAGTGTATTTTATGGCGGTCGTACCTTGAAAGTCTTTATCACTCAAGCATAGGTATGCATGCCTTGGGTTTGAAACATGCCATAATATTTGTTTGATGGTTGTGTGCAACTTCTATCAGGTTCTTTGAGTCCGTACCCTTGCTTGAAAAAGTCTACAAAGTACTTCAGTCATCAGTTCTTGTCTTCTAACTTCACACTTTGGGGGGCAATCTATTACCCATCAAAATTACTCATTACGATGATGACCCATTGTCATCATTATTAGTGTTGCAAATGTCTCAACCATCTACATATTTGTTCTTACATCCCTCCCTCCAGCCTATATCTTCCTCACTTAGACGAGTACCCTACTCTATCTAATGCCTAGACTTTCACAAATTGGTAACTCTTTCAAGCCTATCTACAACCGCAGAAGATAACAAAATCCAATTTGAACATCAATTCCATAATCCAAGAACAAACTTTCCTCCTCCCAACTCTACAAAAAAATATCCTTGTCCACATCCTCAATGCTATGAAATTCCTTTTCCCCATGACAATCACATGCTAATGATAACCTCTTCCCCTCCCAATCCAATAATTTCCCCTTGTCGATTTACTAATTCTATTCCAAAATATTTAAGAAGACCAGCAGTACTAGAAATAAACAAATTTATTACGTTAATGAAAGATTGCATAAAAAAACATGTGAAAGAGGATTGGATAAAGAACATGCTAAATTGGGATGTCTTTACCCATCCTGATGCTGAACAATTCTCAAAGACTACCCTAGATAAAGAAAAGGTAGCATTATCAATGGCATGGAAAAATTATACGGATAAGAAAGATATATGGATTTCCTTTTATGAATGGAAAACACAACAAGCATTTCTTGCTACATTTTGCAAGAAACAAATGGAAAACAATCCTCTTTCTGTTCTTCCCAAAAATCCTATCCTTTCCCCCCTGGTTAAACTATATCCATCTCTGATCTAGGCAAGGAAATTAGTAGGCTAAAAAATTAAATAAAAAAGGCTGTGATACAGGAACATGATCAATAAATCCCGTCTATTGAACACCAAAAATTCCATGTTCTTCTAGATATCATGATCAAATTTTTACACATCAAAATTACTCATTACGATGATGACCCATTGTCTTCATTACTAGTGTCGCAAATGTCACATTCTTAACCACAAGTGTCGCAAGTGTCGCAAACATCATACTGCCATCTTGCCTATGTCCTACCTCTAACGACATCACAGGGACACTTAAGACACCCTCAAAGATGTTTTTTAGGAAGAGAAATCATTTGATGAAGAGTACAAAGCATTTGCCATGAAGAAAACCACTCAAAAATTATTTTTGGAAGGAAGCACTCCCCTACCCATTGTCGGGGAGCGTCGACGCTCCCTAGCCTTCTTTGGGGAAGTGTTGAAACTCTCTGTGCACCCTTTTAGGGGAGCACTGCCCTTTCTAAGAGAATTTTGGTTTGTTGAGATAAATCAGGGAAGAATCCCCTCAATATCTAAAGTTGGTTGGATTCGAATATGAGGTCAAGGCATGATCTTAGGGAAGATCCACAACTTAAGGGGAGGAATCCTCAACTTATCCCAAAGATCTCTCAAGGTGGTTGGGTCTCTCCAAGCTTATATAAGGAGGCCTTCTCATGGTAAAAGACATGATCGAGTTTGAGAGAAGCACCTAACTTATGATCTCATAAGGAAGAGGGTGAGAGACATTGTGAAGCATCTAACTTATGATCTCATAAGGGAGATATCATTGATCATAAACATTCTGTGTGTGGATTATTTTAGCAAGGGTTTGGACAAAGGGAGCTTGGTGAAGCTGTTGCACTACATCCATGGTTGTAAGCACCACTTTGTTCTCATTAAATATAAATCTATGCTTGGCCTGTTTCATTTAAAGTTTGTGTATATGAACTTGTTTCTTTCATAGATCCATTATGAAGCTAATCATAGTAGAGTAGGAAGTATCATTGTTGTTGGTCATTGTACCATAGGACCTTCTGAAGAAATTGGTGATCAAGATCAGCCTGGAGCAAGCAAGGACAAACGTCGGTAAAAAGGTATTTACTATTATTCCTTCCTCTTCTTTGATAGTTTATCTTTATAAAAAGGAATTTCAGTGTCCACAATAGCATTTTCTGTCTTGGTCATAGGGGTCTATTATCCAAGAGAGAATCCACTTGTCCGCAAGGGGATTTCTCTGTAACACAAAGGAAAATAGTTTCATCTTAAAACCTTGCTAGATACTGGTTTTGATCTCAACCTTCTGAATAAATAAATCATTCCTTTTCAATTCTAGGAAAAGACCCAACAAACTATTATTGGACTAGGAAACCAACCTACTCAATTTCTCTATGAAATACCTAAAGCAACTCTATGTTTGCAACACCGTTGCCTATCCCTGAATTTCCTTTTAACATAAATTCCAGTTTCTTGCATCCTTGGTACCCCCTTCTTTGCTACTTTTGAACCACATGGCTCCACTAGATTACCTAATAAATCTCTCGGATAGTTCATCGGTATTCCCTCTCCAACCAGGACTTCAAAAATCTTCATCCAACTCCCCTTTGTATCTATACCCAGGATATCATCTCATATCCACACAGTCCAGAATAATGTACTAAAAATAGAAGAATTAAAGGGAAAAAGCACTGAACTTAGAATCAAATAACAAATTTCCCAAAGCCATATACAACAACAGATTCTTGAGTTCCAAAGAGAATATGAAGCAAAGGTTTGCTCAGAAAATCCCATTGCCTTTTGGCACCATAAAAGGCATGAAGTAGAACTTCCTTACAAAGTCTCATATGAAGGAACATCATGCAAAAGAATAGCTATACATGTGAATGAAGAATACCAAAAGCTTTTCTCTGATGAAATACAAGGCCTACTCCACAAAGGACTCATGAAAGAATCCATTAGTCCATGGAATTGTTATGGATTCTGTGTGAATAAACATTTTGAGAAATTAAGAGGAATCCCTAGGCTGGTCATCAACTAAAAACCCTTGAATATGGTTTTAGTTAATGATACATATCCTATCCCCAACAAATCCAGTTTGGTGACCAGAATTGTTGGAGAAAAAATCTTCTCTAAGTTTGATCTGAAATCAGGATTTTTGAAAGTATCCATAAAGGAAGAAGATAAGTTCAAAACCTCTTTTAGTGTTCTAGTAGGACATTATGAATGGAATGTTATGACTTTTGGGTTAAATAATGCTCCTTCAAAATTTTAGAGAGTCATGGATGATGCCCTAAAACAATATTTTGAATGGTTAATTGTTTATATTGATGACATCCTAGTATCCTCTTCCTCTGTTGAAAAAAACTTCAAGCATCTCATAAGGTTCTTGCAGATTATTCAAAACGTTGTATTAGTGTTCTCAAAAAAGAAACTTGAGTTATTCAAAAAAGAGATAAAGTATCTTGTCCATATAATCAACAATGGTTAGTTAGTCCTCCAACACCATGCTGTTGAATTTGCTGATAAATTTCCAGATAAAATCTTGGATAAACTCTAACTCCAAATATTCTTGGGAAGCCTAAATTATATGAGCCATTTCTACAAATATTGTGCATAAGATAGAAAGTTGTTAAATGATCGGTTGAAAAAGGAAGCCAGTCCCTAGACAGAGGCACATACCCAAGATGTCAAAAAAATCAAAGAAAAAACAAAAACATTGCCGCTCCTGCATATATCTGGTGATGACCTTTACAAGATTGTTGAAACAAATGATATAAATATTGGATGGGGGGTTGTCCTTAAACAAGCCATAAATCTCAAAGGTAAACAAACTGAAGAAATAGTCCAGTTTGCCTCTGGCCTCTGGCAGGCTAGCGAAAAGAATTATTCTGCATTAGATAAATAAATAAAGGTTGCTCTGAATGCTATCCACAAGTTTGAAATTTTTATTATCAACAATTTTTTTTTATTAAGAACCGATGTTGGAGCTATGAAACGGGTCTTGAACAAAGAAGTTAAAAAGTCTAGTGATGCTAAGTTTGCAAGATGGTAGGCTTTATTCAACTATTTTGATCATTCTATATTTTTTGAGTCAAGAACATTTGCAACCCCATACCATGGTTATTTCTGTCTGATGGAAAAATGAAGTAGAAGTTTTAGTAACTGTTCCAGATCTACTCAGCTGGGAACAATACAAAGAATAATGGAGGCCACATTGGGAATTAAGGAGCACACAAATTATAAATCCGACAAGCCGATCTTGTCCACAAAGAATGGTTCTTGAAATACGTAGAATACCAACTTCAAATTTTCTGCTCCCTATCATCACCAGAGCCACACAAAAGGCATATGAAGCCCAAGATGATTTAAGCCATATCTTCCGTGATATTGATCTTATTTGGGAAATCCACAATGATAGAGGATTACATCAACGATATTTTTGTCTACATAGACCAAGGTTATTACTTCATTGTCCTGAAAGAAATCCCAATATCTACTTCCCAGAGAGTGATTATAATTATTCCCATTACAAAGACTTATGGTGGGATTTCCTTCAGAAGGAAAATGACTTAAAACTAGTTAATTTTGGAAATGTAAACACTGCTACTGCTAGGAGACCTCCAACTTGGCTAGAAGAATGGTGGGAAGAATTTGGCGTAAACAAGAGCGTAGTTGATCCAGATTTGATATCTTCCATGGGTACTCTCCCACTTCACAGGGTACACAATCTCTATCAGTATGGACCAAATGATGGAGAAATATTGTGCAGCTTCATCCTAAACCACTATCAATGGGTCAATAAAACCAAAACTACTATTCAAATGATCAACGGACAACCTGTAATAGTGCTCAAACACTATACTAAGATGTGGAATACATTAACATATGGATATAAGTTTCATACACATATCGAAAATGACTAATCAAGTCCATTCTCTATCATGTCTTACTGATCGATAGTGGTGTCAGTCGATTTCCGTGGGTTCATGATACAAACTCCACTTTGTACAAACTCTTGTCTACCACTTGTTGAAAAGAATATTGGAAACTCAGAGCACTTCTTTGGCTTTTGGCATGGTTTGACCCACATTTCCAAGGTACGTCCAAATACGTGGAAAGTTGATTAGAATCTTGTCGGATGGCTCTTGCATGTTCTCTCCACCAAGTATGCAATAAATCTCAAAAGTAGATTTGATTTCAGTAGGACAGTTTGAAGTCTTTTCAACAAAAGGATTCCTTTCTCCAGAAATTTTGTATATAAGGAGAAGGGAGGTTCATTAGTAGAGGTCTCAGTTGGTCAGTCCGAGTCTTTCTAATCTCCCTCTCTTTAAGCTTTGAGTCTTTTTGTCTTAGATTTATTTGATAAGCCTACGTGATTCTGGCTTGGCCAACACGAACCTAAAGTTGCAGAAGCATTAAGTCTTAGTCTATCAGTCTGTGTGTAAGGTTTTTGAGAGAGAGCTGTGCTCGAATTCAAGTATGTAAACCCATGTTGTTTTGTCTCATATAATACAAATCAACTTTCGCATGTTTATCTCTGAAAATTGTCTATTCTCTTGTCTCTGTATTATTCTTTCTCTATTTTCCTACTGAAGCGATTGTTGGAAGTTCACTAGAGACTGGTGCCTGAAAGTTCACTGATAAGATTGCCGGAAGTTCGCTTAGGTCTTGAAGAGAATCGTGGTATGTCCCGCTAGGCAGGTGGCCACTAAGGGAAGTAAGGCGTTGGGCTGTTTGAAGGTTCAAGCTTGGATTTTCTTGGGTTCACCTAGGGGGTCGCTGGGTTCAAGCTAATATTGAAGACGAAAGCATCGAAAAAAGCATAAAACTAAGAAAAATACTTCAAGCTTCATTCTCCGACGGAGGAAGCCTTTGAAAACAAGGCTAGCATTAATCTACCGCACCCTAATGTAATGTAAATATATTGTTCATTTCCTAAGTTTCAAATGAAACAACATCGATATGAGGCCAAATAAAACCTCAATTTTTTTAAAAAGACGAGAATTTGTTTACAATAGTCGTTGTTGCCTCAAGGAAGGGAGTAATAATATGTAGCCAAGGATCCTTCATTAATGTTTTTACCACCCCGAACTCTCCTTTATCTTGCGACGTAGCAGGATATCATTAACTCATGACTACTCAATACTGCGAAGGGTCTTATTCATTATCAAATATGTATTCCATAAGACATGGTAAAATCAATAGGGAGAAAGGAGGCACACACTCTCCACCATTGGAGCCTTTGGATTAAAAATAATTGGCTATTTTTGCACTGAGTTAAAAATTTTGAGTGGCGGTTTTTGGCATTCTATCACTCTAAGGTTCTATCACAATCCTTTCAAAGTCTTAGTCCAAAGAATTTCTATCACAATCCTTTCAAAGTCTTAGTCCAAAGAATTTGAACCCATTATTTGTTCATGAGAATACAAATTTAAATAAAGTCCTCACTAAGAAAAGATAAAACTAGGGTTTTAGCCCAAAGTTTACGTGCATTTGGTTTAGCCATTTTTTGTATACAGAATACCCACATTTGATTTTCATATATTATTTTTTTATTTACTTCCCTTCTTACCGCGAACTTGTTTAGGTGCCCTAGGTTTTTTATTCATTCTAAATACTTGTGAGAAGTTAAACGAAGTTGTCACATGACTTTTTTCTTGATAATAACATTCAATAAGACAATAAAAATATTCTCCATTGATATTTATTGATGTACAATAGTACAATAAGAAATGTAGACGGATGAGATACTTTACACATAACATGATATAATAATCTGCAAATTTTCATAACTCTTCATATTCACATCATGTGAAACATATTTACTAAACTTGTCATTTTGTGAAATTTTATTTGAAAGGTTACTAACAACAAGGCCAAAAAGTCTATGATAATGGTGGACTAATTAAAGGAAGTCTGTGATATTGGTGGACCAATCAAAAGTTGTGTTTGAGCTTGGACACAATTTTTATGTGCCAGTTTGTATTCCTTTATTTGTTTTACTTTGTTTCATCAAGTAGTGAAGAGAGATGATGTACTCTTTAGTGCTCTATATTTGTCTATTTGCAATGCATACATGTAATGGACGTCGAAGGTTTATTATGAAATTCTACTAAAATGGTTGATGCAACACATTCAATGAGTTTATGTTGAATACAAATTCACCGTGTAATTATTTTCATATATTTTGAATAAAAAATTGTTCGTTATTTCATAGTGCAATCCAATACAAACCTAAATACAAAACTCGAAGTTATTTCAAAGTGCAATCCAATAAAATTTTAAGAAAATTGTCAATTTAGATGGCACAATCATTATTTGGAAAATTGTATTCTTAGATTAATCCAATCCAATGTGTATACGTGGACAAAACAATGTATATACGTGGACAAAACAAGGTTTCACCATAGTTGTTTAATTCAATAAAAATGTTCATTCAAGCAAACAAAACACTATAAATCACTCGACACAAAATTTTATAAAATTGATTTTTTTTTTAATACAATGTCTTTAACTAAATTTGAAAATATATGACGTATTGATGACATAGTAAATTTGGAAACAAATGATGATGGAAAAACATTTTGAATGGAAATTGAAATGGCTAGACTAAATGGCATATGAGATAAATCCCTGGAGTGCCAATAACATTGCCAATATTTTCTTAAGGGAATCCAATTTCTCATGGAAGAAAAAAAGGATCAAGAAAGAAGCTCTCGTCATGCCATTTCTTGGTGTTGATTTGAAATAATTTGAGTATGTTTATGCTTCTAGGTAAGATCTAATTTTTTTTGCAACTATTTCTCTTATTTCTATATATATATTTTTTAAAAATATGTTTTTTTAATTACTATTTCCCTTATTTATATATATATTTTTTAAAAATATGTTTTTTTAATTACTTTCACATGTTAAGTTTTTAATGATAACAATATGATTGAATCTCTTAACTATTTTTAATTTAGAAAAATTTCAATATTCTTTATTCAATTTGAAAAATTAATTACCTACACATATTAAGTTTTTTAATGATAATAATATAATTGAATCTATTAACTATTTTTAATTTAGAAACCTTTTAATATTTTTAATTTAACTTGAAATATATCTTTTATAGAGAAATGAAATTGTGAGATTTTTTTTTTTAAATTTAAAAAGTACAAATAAGTTATGTTATGATGTTAGAAGGAAAACTTTGTTTCCACTTAAAGTATATATTATTGATGATAATGATGATGAACGTCCACTCAGACCAAATTGGTCTATCCGACCTTAAGAAAGTAAGGGATTACTTGCAATTATTTATAATTTTATTTATGTGCTAAAAAAACATTAAGAGAAGCTTTCCAAGATCACCATAGTTTTGTTGATTTAAAAGGTTATGAAGGGTGGTAGTGTGACATATTTTGAAATTTAGATCTAATATGGGTATAGGCTGGACAATATAAGAGAAAAATGATTTTCATCTTTCAAACCTCTTAGTGTCACAAACACACTCTTTCATCCCATGGCATCTTAGGAATTTTCTAATGCCTAGTTTCACTATGGAGCTCATGAGAATTTGTTCTTATTTTAGCAATGCTTATTCTTTTATTTACACTTGTCAAAATAGAGAGATAATTTTCATCTTCTAGATTAGGGTTGATTACCTCCTTATAATACATTAAATTTATTTTTTCCTCTAAATCTTTATCACACCACATTTTCTCCTTCAATTTTGATTTAATGATATTTTTTATAGTATCCTTATTCTACAAAAATGGTCTCTTCCATGATTCCCCAATGGCTTAGACAAGACTGGGCATCTTTATGCCATCCCCGCTCGAGTCGAAGGTGGTTATGGATGGCGTTTGAATAAATTTTAGGAATCCCCTTGTATCTCATATTGTTTAACTTGTTCTAATACATTATTTATCAATTCATATCCATGCTCTCAATGAGGGAAAGGATTGCTTCTAAGAGGAGGATATGATAGGGCACATTTCCTTTAGTTTTGAGATTATAGGTTGTACAATTCTTTTGGATTTACTCTATCTTTCTGCATGATTCTCGAGAGATACTAAATCCCCAAACTTCACATCCATATAGAATAACATGAGTAACAAGAGTCTCAAAGATGAGTTTTTTCTTATCCCATATCCAAAGATCAGTTGATTTACAATTGTTTTCAAGCACATAATACGATTTCTATCCTCCGTTTATTCTTTTCTCAATGCTATAATTCTAGTTGAGCTTGTGGTGAATATCAATTCCAAGATATTTATATGAATTCACTTCCTACAAGTTTTTGAACATGTCATATACGATAGCATCATATGTGATCTTATTTGATCTGATGATCACGACTTTTGTTTTTTTTAGTATTAATAGTCATACCCATATTGGAGAAAAAATAGTGAGGATTCTTATTTTTTCTCCAATATCTTGGGGACTCCTCTCCATAAGAATGCGTTGGGATGACGCAACTTGATTTTTCCAAAAACTCTTCTGACTTGTCAATATATATGCCAAAAATCATAGGGGACAAGGGAAAACCTTGCTTGACTCCAATATTGCAGTTAATTTCTTTCAACCGACCATCGGTGTTCTTAAGATTCGCAATAATATTCTCGTACAACCTTATATCAGCAACCTTCAACTCGAAATGAAATTTTTTCTCTTTCAACCTATCCCAAAGGTTTTTCCTCGGAATTGTGTCAAAATATTTTCTAAAGTCAACAAAACAACACAAAAGATTGGTTTTAGTATTGTGGAATTACTCTACAATGATCCTAAGGGTAACGATATGGTACACACTTGAATGATATCTCCTAAATCTAACCTGGACTTTAGCTCTTTTACCATGAATTTCTAGCCAAAGGCTAATCTTGTTTTCCAAAATAATTCTGTATAGCTTGGTTAAAATCGGGCTAACATAATGGTACTATAATTAGAGGGAATGTTTCTATCCCCATTTTTAAAAATAGGTACAATGAGGATTTGTGTCTAGGGTTTAGGGAAGCTTTGTTTGATTGCTAAATTGAAGAGCTTTTGTATGTGAGGGATGAGGATAGGCCCTCCATTGTTAAAATTTTTAGCTTGGTATCCTTCAATGTCTTAGCTTTCCCATTTGCAATCCACTTTACCATGAACTCTGTGTCATCCAAAGAAAAAACTTCATCCTTTATAGGAATAATAGGAATGATGTTCATGGAATTAGGGAAGTTGTAAAGACTTTTAAGGTAGAAATTTCAGTTCCTTAAGGGAATTATATTATTTTTTTTAGTACTATGAATTAGAATTTGCCTCGAGAACTTCTTTGGATCAAGATTATATAGGTGTAAAATATGCTCTTTCCTTTTATTTATATAATACCTTTCCCCCCCTTTTAATTAGGGATTTGTACGTATTGATCTTATCAAGTTTGAGGGACTGTAATGGCTACTTGTGATGTAAATGATTTATATCTCTAATATAAATTGAGTTAATTTCTAGTTGGAAAAAAAAAGTTTGAGGGACTCATTAGAAACATCTGTAATGAATTTCCTAGCAATTTTACATTCTTTATCATACCAAGGGTTGGTTGTTCTATTATTATTTTTAGAGGACACCTCAAAAGAGAACTTGTTAATAAATGTGGAAAGGGTAGTTGTAAAATTATGATAGAGATCTTCAATGTTGTCCTTATAAGTTATGAGATGTAATTCACTATTTAAATCCTTTAAGAAAATATCAACATTACTTTTGTCAAAAAGTAGTTTCCCTTGAGTATTAGAATTTTCTTCAATCGCTCTCTTATGAATGGCAAAATTTAGAGTTAGGGTTAAAGATATATGATCAAATTCGGGTTCATGGTCATTTAAAAGCTCAAAATTTACTATTTGGTTGGATATCATATACCACATAATCCATGGCACTACTACCTAGACCATGAATTTAAGTCATCTGATTCAAGTTTGACCACTTCATTACTCCATTGCAAATTAGAAGTTCTTGAGAACTGCAAATCTTGACTAGCTCACTACCAAACAAATTCTCAGTTAGGTCTTTAGAGCTTCTTTTGTAGCTATTAGCTAAAACATGGTCTTCATATAGCCATATAGGATTGTGGTTGGAATCATTGCTTAAAATAATAACTTGGTTAATTGCACTTCTAACATTAAATTGTCCTAGCACGAGGATATTACCTTCATTTCTCAAATTGTAAATATCTTGTTCTAAATTATTATAAGGACAATTTCTATCTAGATTGTTTTTCTTATAAAAAGTAGAATTAATAGGTGCAAAATAACAAATTGCTAGATACATCTTCTTAGCATTGATGTCTGAAATTTCTATCCAAATGTACTAATTGAGAGGGTCAAACTTATGAAGTTCAATGTGAGGAGAAATGTTCTTTTTAATATAATAGTCTATGCCTCCTATCCCTATATGATATGATTTTTTGTTCCATGCCGACCACAAGAAAAATCCTTCTATGTTAGGGACCTTAGACTCTTCATGCTCCCATGTTTCAACTAGACAAATAATATCAATATCACTCAGGATCCAACTTAACATAGGATCTTTTCGCCAGGGAAAGCTATGATAGTTCCAAAAAAGGATCCTGAGTGTCCCAAAATCCTATTTATTATTATCCTTATGGTCTCTATCCCTAAAAATATCTTTTTGATTTGTAATTATTGTTTGTTTTCCTTCTTTCCTAACTTCTTTTACCTTTTAAACATCCTTCCTTAATTCAACTTGGTCTTTGGGAATGAGATCTTCATTGATAAATGACCATTTTAATCTTGGAGATTTACCGAGTATACTTATTTATGGTCATTAGAATTTACTTTGACACGGATCAACTTATCTTTATGTTCAATTATTTTCCCTAGCCTCTTTGCTTCTATGAGGTAAGTTGTTTCAATTAGTGATTTATTTATTGTTATCATCCTGTTGTTCTTTTATACCAAAAATTATGAGGTTCAAGGCTCTTTTATTACACTCATGATCCAATTAGATTAGTTTATTCATTTCTTCTTTAATGGGTTTGATATCCAATTTGTTTTCCACACTACTTAAGTCCAAATTGTTGGTTAGTTTTTCTTCTAGATTTTTAATCCTATCTCTCAAGTTGTCATTTTCTTCAACCTCTTTTTCTTAATATGAAGATGGTAGCAAGATACAATGAAGTGGCTTAGGGTTGTATAATTAAAAAACATAGTTAACTTTTAAAATATTATTTCATCTTATGAATAAATTTAGTATGACATTAAAAACAATGTAAAATTTATATAATATGAAAGTAAATTTTTTTCTTAATTATATTATTAAAAGAAAAATTTATGTTTAATATATAATATTAAAATTATAAACAATGGGAGTGAAATTTCTGTGTAATGTGTAATTAAGGCAATGATATTTTCAACAAAATATGAGTGGAGAAAATAAAAATAAATTAAATATGAAGAATCTAGTGATTAAAAGTGGTTAAAATCTCAGTTTGTATTGTTTAGAAGAAGTATTTGGATAGATTCACATCTTTTGAATTAGTTCAAAATCATTAGAAGAAGTATTTGAGTAGATTCAGAGCTCCTGAATTAGTTCAAAATCATAATTTGTAGTTTAATATATTCAAAGTTTTTGAATTAGTCACAAATCACTATTGACAATTCCTGAAAATTTTCTCATTAAAATAATTAGAAGTAAAATTTATGTGTAATATATTAAAATTATAAAGGTTAGGAATGGAATTTATGTTTAATTAAGGTAATCATATATACTATAATCAACAAGAAAATAAGAATAAGTAATTTTTTTTTAAATATGGGGCTTTAAATCCTAAATTTCAATTTGGTGGATGAAGAATGGTTAAAATGTTTATATTGTTGGGAAGAAGTATTTGGGTAGATTCAGATCTCTTGAATTAGTTCAAAATCATCATATATATTTGAATAGATTCAGAGTTTTTAAATTATTTAAAATTATTTACAATTGTTATAATCACATTTTTTTTGATTAAAATTATTAGAAATAAAATTTATATTTAATATAAAATATTAAAATTATAAAAGATAAAAATAAAGTTTATAATGATTGAAATCACAATTTTTCATTATATTTAATGATATATGAAAATGAAATTTATATGTAATGTGTAAATTTATCTTTAATATATGAGAATGAAATTTATTTGTAGTGTGTAATTAAGGTAATGGTATTTATTATACTCAACCAAATATGAATGGGAAAAATAAGATTTTTTTTTTTTTTTAAAATTTGGTGCACTTAGATTGTCAAGAATTGGTGAATGAGGAAAGGTCAAAATTTCACTTTATATTTTTCATATAGAAAAGTATTTGGGTAGATTCAAAGTTTTAAATTAATTCAAAATAGTCATATATCATTTAATTTTGGATAAATTCATAGATTCAAAATCACCATACCATTATCATTTATTTTTGAATAGATTCATAGATTCAGAGTTATTGAATTAGTTCAAAATCACTATTTACAATTATTGAAATTACAATTTTACACTTAATTGAAAATTAAAAAAAAAAAGTTAAAATGAAGATCGAATTGCTCTATCAAACCTTAAGAGAGTAAGTGATTAATTGAAAATTGATCTACCGAATCTTAATAATTACTTGAGATTCTTTAGAATTTTGTTTCTATACTAAAAAAACATTAAGAAAAACTTTCCAAAATCACCATACTTATAAAAAAAATATCAAATCACTCAATAAAATAATCACTCAATAAAATTGACATTATCAACTCAAGTTGAAATTAACATGATAAAAAAATGACACTCTGCTAGAAGTATTTACATACATTAACATAAAATATTTTGTTCATTGAAAATTTGAGCATCATGAAATCTTCTCGATCATAGAGACTTTATAAAGGCATCATGAAATCTGTTAGAAGTATTTACATACATTAACAGTAAACTATTTTGTTCATTGAAAATTTGATTCCATTCCACGAAATCAGAGAGAAACTAAGAAAATACGAATACGATGATCTTACTACGAAATCCGATACGAATACGATGTCTAAACCAAAAATTACAGAAACTATGGAATATAGAAGCATCAAAATTATGTTGCTAAGAGATCTCAAGTGAAATCTCAAGCAACCAGGCTTAAAGGTGTTAGGGTTCCAAAATGACCTAATCCTGATAAAATACCTTGATCTATCAGCCAATTCAGAAACTGAGATGGTATGACTACGTGAAGGAAGTTGTTGCAAATGATAACGCTATAACCGAGTAACCATGCTTTCTACCGATTCGATATCGGGTTTGGGCCGCTGGCGTTAAAACGCCGAGAATTAGCCCAAGGTGAAGGTGGGCTTCCGGGGGCATGACCGCCGGGAGAAGCAGGAGCTGGAACATTGAATTGGTTCTGATCAGATGAAAGACGCCGGGGATTCGATCTCGTGGCCTGGACATGATGAGGAGGCGGATGCATCGCCAGCATGCAATCTCTCTGTTTTTTCCGACATACGTTGATTGTACGCGCGGGCTCCACGGGCTGATAGAAAAGAGGGAATACTAGCAGCAAAATCAGGAGGACATTCAATAATATTGAAGAACTCATACGCCATTGTCTCAGCTCACAATGGCACCTTGGATCAGCTAATTCGTCTGCCATTCAAACGGCTATTATACCCCAAAGCAC
>ML799027.1:380097-392422 GCA_009831015.1 Picea engelmannii | reverse complement strand
TAGAAAAGAGGGAATACTAGCAGCAAAATCAGGAGGACATTCAATAATATTGAAGAACTCATACGCCATTGTCTCAGCTCACAATGGCACCTTGGATCAGCTAATTCGTCTGCCATTCAAACGGCTATTATACCCCAAAGCACTCAAACGGCTATTTGTCTGTACTCTTTGCTTATTATACCCCAAAGCACCCGATTCAAACGGCTATTATACCCCAAAGCACTCAAACGGCTATTTGTCTGTACTCTTTGCTTATTATACCCCAAAGCACCCGAACGGCTATTTGAATTCAAACTATTTATCAACAGAAGGCGACAGGATTGAAATCTTAGCTTTCTTCGCTGAACTCCAATCAATATTAAAAAAATAGTCAGATTAATACTTCAGATAGTTGCTATGGAAAACAAGACAGATGAACTGATGACTTAAATAGGAGAAATGGGAGGTTGAAGAATCTCATTCAGTCCAAAGCAAAAGTGTACTGGGCGGTTTTCTTGAATTTTCGGTTAGAATTCTATGTTGCTTTTAGCTGAATGTCTCTGTGACATTTTGGAGTTTCCTTCTGGCCATTTCAAAGGACAAGAGAAAAAAAAGGAAGAAATGGTTTTGGTGGAGTAGAGACTAAGAAGAGAAGAGTAAAGTTTACGCATATTGTTTGATGAATCTTTCCTTCGGTGACCTTCGTTTCTTACTAGTCCATCCTTGGTTGTTGCTATGACCTTCCTTACTAGTTTGCACGTTCCTGGAAGAAATTAAAAAGAAAAGCAGGGCGGTTGAAAGCATCTTTGTGGGAAGAGCCATGCCGTTTGTTGAAGTATAAAAGAGCCATTACCATACTTACCTTTAAAACAGAGATGCCTTTACATCATTCTCGAAATTGAATCTAATGGAACTTGTATGCATCAGCATTAATCAATTTAACCAGTAAAAATGGCATTATTATATATACATATACTCCTGTACTTGGGCGTGTGCCCTCGTGTGCCATGAATGTTATTCCATGCGATTATTCCAGACATTAACGGCCCTGGTATCTTAGTTCTACGTGAAGCCAAAGGCCAACAACTCGGTGCACCGTGTATCTATATGATAATTTTACGATGATACTACTATTCGAAATGCCATCTACAATCCCATTGCCCGTTATACCAATGTTCTCAAAACATTCTCAAATTCTACTATTTAACATCTACACGTGACTCAGTGGCACTGGTCTTAACATAAAAGTTTTGGGACAAGCTGCAACTTTCTCAAATTCTACTATTTAACATTTACACGTGACTCACTCGCACTGCTCTTAACATAAAAATTTTGGGACAAGTTGCAACTTCCTTACAAGTGAAGAATGCACTTTGAAAAGTTGATTCTTGAAATATGCAAAAAAAAGTTGATGCTTGAAATATGAAATCTTAAACCAATCTTTATTCATACTACTTGTTCATACCTGTGGAAGGAGGTTCAAGAAATTCTGTAATATTGTGTTCCAACCTATTAGTAGTTGAATGTGTGCATGCTATTGATGTGCCAATAGTGAAAGTAATTAACATTGACAATAGATTTGGGTACCATGGTAATTGTTTAAGTAGTTAAAGCAATAATTGCAAATCTCATGTGGTGAGGGGTGAGGGGTAAGAGTGTTTTTTTTTTTTTTAATTTAAATTACTATTATATATTGTATTGATGGGTAAGAGTGTTTTTAAAAAAAAATTTAAATTACTATTATATATTGTATTGATGGGTAGAATTTCAATTTTTTAAGAATATTGTATGGTTGTAGAAAAAATTGTGATTTTTATAGTAAATAATTTTATATATGAGTAAATCTTTTTTAGAAAAAAAATGAAATTGGTGAATTTTTTTGGAAAAATAAATGGAAAGTTAGTCCAATGGAAAAATTTAGCCTCTAAAATTTTCTTTGATCTAGATTAGCATCTAAGGTGCATGGAAAACAACACACATTCACCACATCATTGGTGGTGTTCATCTGTATTTTCAAGAGGAGTAGATTGGGGGTGGTGACCACCACAATTTATCCTATAAACCGAATTTTAGGTATATTGCAACTTTTAGGAAACAAAACTAGTGTTAATGGTGATATGGTCCTAGACCACATTATATTATGAATCAATCACTCTCAGTTCACATTGACAAAGAAAAAACTAAATCATAAATATTACACAATTTTTTGTGTTAAAATACAAATTAAATCACTAAGATAGCTCATGAATGCATGGAACTCAATCAAATACGCATAACACAAAGATATTCCTTTATATAATAAAGATAATAAAAATATTATTGCATTGTAGTATATTACATATGCTACAAAGTGCTCTCACATGATTGACTTCTTTTAGGTATCAATATATAACTATCAATCAAAGATTACACTATTTGGGTCCACAGGTTGACTCCAAATAGATATGATCACAATATAAACCTTGACACATATAAGATAAGATAAACCCTTAAGTGTGAGAAAAAACTTTTAAATTCTAGAATTATGAAATGCATTCCACGGAATAATAGACACAAGAATGTAGAAAGAACCCTTAAGGTAGGGTAACATCATCAAATACTCCTTATAGAAGAAATCACTCCACAAGTCATGCTTGTTACAAAAAATTACATCCAACATACGCCATCTCTCCAATATAATGAAACTCATGTGTATTTATATTTTCTCATGAGTATTCCTAGGGGTCTATGCTGACTACCCATTATTATTATGTTATTTCCTCTTAACTATATAGTGGGCCTATTTATTACCCATCAACTACCAAATGAGCTTATTCCATGATTATGACCACATTGCATTCACTATCCCTTTGGGATCCTCCCTACGTACCCCATATTATTATCCCTAAGTACATTGTATTTCATCCCCTTTCACATGATTCATCCTTAAAACATGGGAAGAATCCATATAATATGACTTGCTAAATAATGTAGTCAACTAGTACCATGCGCAATCATCCACTCATCCTAGTGAAATGTGGACATGGGGTTTAATTGTGGTATTTTTTTTCTCGATCTTGATGATGGTTTCCCCTTGGATTCCATGTCGTTGTTGTGCTACTCTTATATATCCATCCATTTATTTTAGTCCCCAATGTGCCTCCATACTATTTTCCTTTCTAGTTCCATGTTGACCCACAATAAGTTTGCTAATTCTCACTCTCTTTCCTTGATGAGTATTGTTTCTTTGGGTGACGATATACAACAACATTAGCTATCAATTCTTATTTATTTGACACTTTAACATTTGGTTCCTTTGATTCATTTATATCCTTATATTTTTGAAGTACCCAACCAGCCTAGTACGTGCAGGGATGGTGGGGTACTCATAAATTTTCTCCAATTTCCAAGATTTCACCATGCCATTAAATTATGATACCATATCATTATTTTTCATGTCCCCATTTTTGGATTCCCTTATTTGTTAGTGGAAATGACTTATGTGTCTTGTTAGTGAAGAAAAATGGAGTCAAAAGGGGTTATTTAATGTCACCTAGTTAGGAGATGTTATGTATTTAAAGTGACATTAGATTAATAAGTTACTTATTTATTATTAAAAGTAAATTTTAATCCAAAAGTGAAAGAAGAAGGGGGATAAGAGTCATATTTGATTTAGTAAAAAATGGGATAAGGGTTACATTTGATTTGGTCAAAAAGGGAAAGTCCTAGAAGGCATGGAAAAATGATAAAAGGAGGGGTAGAGCCTCACTTTGGTATTATAATTTGATCTCTCATTTTGGAAGTTCTCTTGGAGCCATTGTTTCATTAGGGTTCAGAAAAACCTTTCCACTATTGGTTTCGTTTCGGCGGTGTAATATCCACCCTAGATATATAAGAGGGGAATCCATCCAGGATTTCCATTGGAGCTTCAATTTTTGGATTTGGCTTGCAGTGGGAGGAAGATCAGATTGTGTAGAAGATTGTATGGAACTTGTCGGAGGAGGTCGATCCCAGGTTTTGTAGGTGTAATAAATGGTTTTCAGGAAATCCATACCAAGATTCACCCTCACATGTGAGCATAGGGTGTCCCGCGAGGCCCTACTAGTTATTTGTTCTTGTCACGGGAGGTCCCGCATGTTGTTGAGTTGCGTCCAACAAGGAACTCTACGATATGGGGTGCAGAGTTGTTTGGTACAGGCGATTGTAATGTTGTAGGAGGTGTCTGAGGAGCATATCGACACCGCATCATAGAGGGTTTGATGGTCTATAAGAACACACATCACTTCTTGAGAAGGTTTTGGCATCATTACTTGGTTTCTGGATTTTATGTTAGTAGATGTTGCAACTTCCTACTAGCCATTAGATCTAAGTGGTTAGAAGGGATATAGAAACTATTGTTACATCCAATAAATATATTTGTATTGTTGTGATTTGGGTTTTCAAGCAATAATAAGATGCCATGGTTATCTTCTCTATTCTTTGTGTAATGGGTGCATGTAATATGTTTGGAAATATTCATAACCTTGAGGCATATGAAAACTATTTGTAAGAAGTTTCAAACAACCCTAATATAAAGTGTTTGGTAAAATTACACAAAGAGAAACAATAATTTGGACAACAAACATAATATTACTATCCATCCTAACTAGGGACATTACATTGATATTAGAGATGGTGATATTTCCATCTTGTGTGTGCGTTTCATGGATGAGGGTTTATTAAGTGTTTGACAAAACCCAAGCCTATAACAATCATGTTGAAATTACTTAGGAAGATTAATCTGGAATGTCCGGCTGATGTTTTGAGGAATTTGGAGGAAAATAAATACATGCTTGACTACTAGAAGTATCTAACATTGGATGAAGATGTTTTTGTAGGTTTATCCTTCAAAATATATTACACCCTTGTACACGGAAGTTGGCCCAAGGATTTTGACTAGTATTATTTTAAAAGAACAAGGCAAGAGGTAAAGAAGGAAGAGCATGGAGGACATGCGGAGAAGCATGCATCTATCCATGATGAGGATGTGTGCATAAATGAAGATCAAACAATAGCCTATGATACATCATTAGATCTATCCGATGAGGTCAATGACACTAGTGTGTTGGATGGGTATACCTCCGACGAATCAATAAAAAAAGAGGATACAACATCTTATGATAACTATGATGAACTATTCCAATCATCCCATGTCGTAGATCCAACATCTCTCACTATGCATGGTGCTTATGATGAAGGTAGTTCAAGCATGATAAAACCTACACAGGATGAGGATTCATCATGATATCTCATTTATGATGTCGATGATGATGAGGATGTGATTGTACCTCGACGTGATGATAAAATTAAACAAAGACCCTTAGCATTGAAAGAGTTGGAGGACCGATTATTGGTCAAGGAAGAGCAGATTATACAAGTATTGACGAGGTCAAACGATGCTAATAAATTTATTGAAAACCTTATGTGGAAAACCGAGTTGGAGGAGAGTCAAAAGGGACTTGCAGATGGAGTCACTAGTGCCTAATTGAGCATCATCAAAGAGGCACTAGAGAAGATGAAATCTGATCACTTGCATTTGTTCATGGATAGGGACATTTCTCTTAAGTTCGCTAAAGACAAGGAAAGGGATATTGAGGATATTTGTTACCAGCTTAGATTGGCACGCTCTTCATCTTTGACAATAGAAAAGACTCCATTGTCTTTGGAAGTAGTGACACATGAGGGCATGAGTAGAACTCATGATATGAGGGAGGATCCTTTTGTGACGATCCCTCATGAATAATGTTCATAGTTGTAGGTATATGAGGAGAGGTTTGACACCAAGGGTTTTTCCCATGTGACTATTTTCATTGGATGGATCATGAGCCATTTCTTTTGGCTCAAGGATTAGCTACAAAGGATGTAGTTGAGAAAATTCCTCGTGGACTAGCCAACAAGGAAGTATATGCAACAGTTGATTGGGGGATTGAGTATAGGATAGATGTGGATACATCACTCTGGGATCCAAGTCTATTTTATATTAGTGGAGTGATTGATACAGTGGCACATATAGTATACAGGGTGATAGATGATGATATGGTGGTATACAAAAATATACATCAGTATATGGTGATGTACGGTGGTGTATAGTGGGGTTTTGGGATGTTTCTCCTAGGGAGACTATTAGGGACCTAAACTCCCTAACCCCTCATGTAGGTAGAATGATATATTTTCCATGTAATAAAGGTCAATGTTAGTCTAGAAGGCCTATTTAATAAATGAGAACAAGTCAATGTAAAAAGACCTAATAGAAGCTTTTGCTTCTAGAAAGATCTTCCGCTAGAAGGTTCTTTAGAAGATAGAATTAGTATAAATAAGAGAGAGAGCATGAGAAGTATTTTTATTGAGAATTATTTTAATAGAGCTCTTCTCTGTTGGAGGTTTCCCCCTTGAAGAGGAAAGTGAACATTGGTTCCTATCAATAAAGATATAATTTTGGTGTTGTGGTTCCATATAATTTGTTGTTATATTTTCATTATTTCAGTATTCTGTTGTTATTTCAGTGTTATTTTCTACATTGTTTCTCTTTTCTACTAATATAATAGATCCGGTACCTTACAAGTGGTATTATAGCACTTTCCTTGGTAGAAAATTGTGGGTTGTTTTTTTCCAGGGTAGAGACATATTCCAACGTCTTAAAGCTACACATATATGTTGTTCAACACATAAATATGTGGTCAAGGAAGCATACACACATGAAATACAAGTGGTACTTAAGAACACATTATTTTCCACCCTTGTAACCCTTGTTGGTACCCCTTCACGTGGTAGCGCATCAAACGTAACCTGTATACGGACTGTCATAGATATCTTGAAGCCCTCCATAGATAAACCAATCGACCACCTGACTACTATAGTCTCACTGAGAACAACACTCGAGAAGATACTCTCTAATACCTGGTTCGTTGGGTAGTACCACTAAGGGTATAGTCTACCCTCCTTAGTTGGTGTCGTAAGATATTGGGCTGAGTACTACTTTTGGACACTGCACGTATGTAATGTCCCCAAGGCTGAGCCCTGTTGTAAATTATGTCTATGAAGTATAAAGCTTGCATTATGAATTGTAATTATGTTTTATAGGCTAGTGAGACAAGTTATATAAGCTGGTGGGCTTATGTGTTATTAGGCCGGAGAGCCTAAGTGTTAAGGCCGTGAGCCTGCTTTTGTATATGTAATCATGCATAACATTAATAAAAGATATAAACACCGTTGCGTGCAGACTGACAACGATGAATGAGTGATGGGGGAATAAGCTTCCACAGAGTGGGTAAGGGATTGGGGGCTGTAAGGTTGGGAAGAGAGGCTAAGTGTTGAGCCTAGGGGCTTAAGTCCTAGGGAATAATATTTTAATATTATTCCAAAAGCCATGTGAAATGTGATGTTTTATCCTAAGTTTTTTGGAAGGACGAGTGACTTCCAAATGGGAAGGAACGAGCTCCATGGGTGACAAGTTTCAACCCAAGCACATGCAGTTAAAACTATTGAGTTGAGCCATGTTGGGGGTTCCTCCTCCATTCTACCGTGGATTGTCTGAACTGAAAATCTAGTATGACCTCTGCAAGAATACCCTCACGCAACTCGGGGGAAAGCCGAAAGAGGCCGGTATCGATTTCTGGAGGAGCCGATACACCCTCTATGAAAATCGTCGAGTCTGTGTTCATTGTCCATTCTGTTGTTCGTTGTCTAAACTGTGTGACCTCTGCGTCTGAACTTGGCATATCACACACAACACTGAAAACTGAAACCATGAGACCTCTGGGATTGTCCGGTGTATTCCGGTAAATTTTGTCTGGTCTCTGCATTTGGCCTCCATCCTCGACCTTTGTATAATTTCCTGTCACGCACCCTGTAACCGGTAAACCATGAGCTGATTTGTGTCTTCTGTAGAACTCGACACCTGGATAATCGCCTGAGCGTGCTGTGTTTTAGCGTCTAGTTGTTTCCATTTGCGGGACTATGCCCATTTTTTGTTGTGGTAGTCATCCTGGTGTCAACTGAGTGCTTGATGTTGTTGTGGTTTCCCTCACCCGATTGGAATTGAGTCGAAGGGTGTGCTGAAGAAGCGGGTTGTCAGGCCCATGGTAGAAGAAGTAGGTTGTCAGGCTTGTGAGCAACTCCCTCGAGGTGAGAGTGTCTGCTGGGAAGTGGTTTTCTCCCAGAGAGAGTCCAACACCAGCTTCAGAGCTATGAGAATTCCTGATCTGGCCTATTGTCAAGGCCCAGAGAGGAAGGTGAAGCACCGATGGACTGTGCTTGTGAAGGTGTATACTCTCGGGCGAAACATGCATGTGGGGAATGAGAGTCTGTTAGTAGTGGGCATAAGAAGGCATCTTGGGAAGAATCCTTTTGGTTATTCTGTGTAATTTTCCCTGTAACCTCAGCCTATACTAGGATTCCTTGCCTTGGGTGGAGCTTAGTCCCAGCTCGGGGGTGACCTATTTCTGAGAGTGATGAGTAGCGTGGTCTAAGGCTGGGAGGTTTGTGGAAGGCCTGAACGTAGTTGGTGGAAATACCACGGTTTCAAAGATAAGTATCAACTTATGCTTAATATTATGTTTTGCATGCTTGTGATGCTTATATGTATCACGTATTCTGTTGTGCATATGAATTATTGTTAATGCCAGGGATTATTTATGTTAGCAGTAATCTTGTGTTTACTCCGAGTTAAATGTGTTTAATTTGATTTAAATGCATGTTATTAATTAAGTATGAGAATGATGTTGTTCCACACAATAGCGTTTGCTCGACCAGTGGGGTGGAAGGCTGTGGAGTGTTATAGTTTGGTATCAAAGCCTAGTTTCAACGCTGAGCTTGGATGGGCCGGATAAGTGGTCTTTGGATCGAGGTTTTGAGAAGGAAATTGTGTCTGGAGGACTAATTTCAAACCTCAGAATGTTTCTAAGTGTCAACGGGTTACTTGACCATGTTATAAAGCTCAGCAGGTGTAGCGGTATTATAAAACTGCAGCCGATGTGGTATATGACCACAGGGAGAGAGAGAACTCCACACCAAAAGTGTTGTATCCATAGAATCTGTTCGGGAGGAAAGGAGAAACCTCATGACCGTTAAATATGGAGAATGTGCACAAGGTTTAAAGCTCGTTGGAGTTGCACATAAGTGTGGAAATTGCGATACGCAAAATCCCGAATTCATCAGGACCATCCATCGGAAAGGACGCATGGAGAGAGATCAACCTTTCCCTGAATCATGACTTGAAATGGTCTAAGGGTTAGTTCGTGAGAATTCACGAAACACAAATTCACGATTGGATCACAACCGAAGATTTGGAGTCACTGCATTGTGAACTCCCGGTTCACAAAACTCTGAAAAGATCTGGACCGTTAGATCCAAATCATCGAGGATCGTTGGATCTCGTACAAGAACTTGTGTATCGGAATTCAGGGATTAAAGTGACAAGAGATTTGGAGTCGTTGCATCGTGAAATCCCGGTTACTGAAAACCCGAAACCCCGAAAGTTCCAAAATGATCTACACCATAGATTGAAAGTATAAGGCTTGACCGTTAGATCAAGAAGAAGGTAAGTCGTGATTACACGGAACCCTAAAACCTCGAAACACTCAAAGGATCTGCGCCATAGATTTGAGAGAGGTTTAATTGTTGGATTTCACTTGGAATGGACGTGGACACATGGGTGTGTACTACGTGCCAGTGGGTCGAAAAGAAAAGTGAGCATGGTGGGACCTGATGACGTCGTTGAAGGTGACGTGAACCCTCCTGAACGTGCCACGTTCCACTGTGGTTGTGGGCAAAAATTGTGCTATGTGGGCCCAGAGGGTAAAGTAAATTAGGATTTCGTGATCTAAAAATGAAGAAGACTTGTATTCTTGAAATTATTTGCAAGTAAAATTTATGTGTTAAAATGAAAATGGATCATCTTTGCAACACAAATTTAATAGGATTTACTCATTCAATATGCATATAAACAACAACAAAATCAATGAACAGAAAACACATAGCACAACAAATGATAAAGGAGTTCACCCCTCTCTTGGGCTACATCTCCTGGTCCAGCTTCCAATGGATCATTTGTATTATTTGATCAAAGTGCTAAAAAATGTTCTTTAAAATGCTCAAAATTCCAAATAGATTTCTCCAATGGCTTCAGAACGTCCAAAAACCCCTAGCTGGGCTTTTTTGGCACCTCGTTTGGCCAAAAATTGAAGAAGATAGGCTTCTTGGAAGTCCCCCCTTCAAGCTTGTTGTCTCTGCATCTACAAAACGAACCCTTCTTGGCTCAACCTAGCCCACATGCATATTTAAGCGTAAAAAATTGGCACTAGGCGCAACCACACAACCGGTACAAACTGTCGAACGATTACGCGTCGGCCTTTAACTACCAAGGCCCGTGGGCACATGGTCACCACATGACCGCGCATAATACACAACAGGGCTAAAGTTCAACCATATGCAAAACCGTAGGGTTAAACCGTGCACATACATGTTGGTCACATGTTATGTCAAACCACGTGTGGTCAAAACAGTTACATATATATTACGGTGGGTTTAACCACCCGTAGCACTGGTCGTATGCAATACATATATATAACCATGGGCCGGGGCTTAGCCCCGACTTGGTTCACGCCCCAATACACATTTTTGCAAATTCAAATATATTACAATGCATATATATGTTAAGTAACATGTGTGGGCGCACCGGTTAGGTGGCCTTTCCCAAGGATTTACCCTTCCCGGAGGTCACGGGGTCGACTCCTGCCAAGTGCAAAGATTTTAATCCAATAAACAGGTGACACGTGGCGGCCATTGATTGGGCCACGTGTTGCCATCCCATTCACTGCCAACAAACCATGTCACATGCTAACTATCCCAATAGCTACCTGCCACGTGTCGTATGTCCTGCCACGTCAGCATCCGTACGGACTGTACAGTGAGCATCCTTTTTTTTTGCCTATTTGTAAATTTGAATAGAACGCGATATCTCTCGCTCCTAACATCCATTTGAACCCAAACAAGTTGCGTTGGGTTCGTAACGATGAGGCCTATGCTCTCATTTTGATTTGAAGTGATTCCGAACACTTTGAATTTTTGAGCAAAATTTAATCCCCTGATCACACCTCCCCATTGGAAAGGTTTTGGACCTCCAAAAGACTATTTTTAGTCTAGATGAAGATGAGGGTATAGCTCCCTCACCTTTCCAACCTCAATCCACTTGGTTTTGCTTGGATTTGTACCTTTAATACCAACTCGAAGATACTCCACATTTCCTCGTTTTGAAGTTCGCATTCGCCTGTCAAGGATGGTGTCTTCATGTAGTTCTGTAAGATATTCTGGGGAAAAATCATCTATAGAAGGAATATGAACATGCTCTCCTTGATCATCAATCAACGGAGGCTCATACAATTTCAAATTCTCAACATTAACAACTGCATACATTTGCATATAAGAAGGCAAATCTAAATGGAAGGCATTGTTACCAATCTTGTCAATAATCTTGAAAGGACCATATCGAATTGGTTTGAGTTTTTTACCTTATCCTTTAAGCCTCTCCTTACTCATGTAAAGCCAAACTTCATCTCCAACTTGGAAACTGTGATCAACATGATGCTTTTCATGTCTCGTCTTGTACTTGGCTTGACTCTTTTCCAACTGCTCTTGCACCATTTGTTGTATCAACTGAATTTGTTCAATGAAATTTTATACCCTATCAATGTCATATTGACCTTCAATAGAAATATCCTTCCCAAATATAAAATCTAAAGGATATTTGGGCAAATAGCCAAAACATGCTTCAAATGGCGACGTTTGAGTTGAAGAGTGCTTAGCTCGATTGTAAGCATGCTGAATGTAGTGTAAATGTTCATCCCAAAGTTTAGGATGCTTGCTGCAATAAGCATGAAGAAGATGCACCATTGTTCGATTTACCACTTCTGTCTGACCATCTGTTTGTGGATGAAAAGCTGTGCTCTTTTTCAGTTTGGTGTCCATGAGTGCCCATAAACTCGACCAAAAACTTCCAACAAATTGAGAATCCTAATCAGAAATTATGGATTTAGGAAATCCAAAATACACCCAAACATTTTGAAAGAACATTTGTGCCATTTGTTCAGCTGTAACTTGCTTCGTATAAGGCATCAAAATACACATTTCGCTAAATCGATCAACCACAACATACAAATATTCATGATTTCGTCTAGACATAGGTAGATCTCCTACAAAATCCATGGAAATACTTTCCCAAGGACGAGAAGGAACCGGAAGTGGAGTATACAAACCCAACTTTCGATTGCTAGGTTTACTTGTGGCACATAACGAACATCCTCAAACATATCTTGAAACACTTTCATTCATT
>ML799027.1:353826-377110 GCA_009831015.1 Picea engelmannii | reverse complement strand
TCTTAGTTTCATCATCTTGAATTTTTTGTATCCTACAATACACCTCGATCTGACGAATCCAATTATCTAATTTCTCAGCATTTACTTCTCCATTGTATATTGGCAATTCAAATTTAATATCAAGATTTAACGAAGGAATTTGTTAAGGAGTTTTACCATGTCCCTTTGGAGAGTTCGGAAGAGGTCTTGAATTGGTAGAAGAAGAAGAAGAAGAAGAAGATGGAGGAGAGGGTGGTGGAGAAGCACCATTCCCTCCATTTCCATTTGGAGTTTTATCACCACTGTCTCCCTTATGCTTTGAAGGGTTGGAGCCTTCAACTTGCAACCTTGTATTCCTTTCCATCGATATCTTCATCATCTCTCTCATTTCCATGACAACCTTTCTGAGGTCTTCATCTTCTGCAGGAACATGTTCATGACTCTCTTCATGAGCCATACTTGGTGAATTCCTCCTTGAAACTTGTGGTGATGATATATGATTCCTCCTTGAAGGATAATAACTTGGCTCTACAAGTTGACCTTCTCCTCTTGTGAGTTTCAACCTTATGAGCATTAGAAAACAAAACACTTACAAATAATCAAGTCTTTAAAAACCTATGCTCTGATACCAACTTGATCTAAAAATGAAGAAGACTTGTATTCTTGAAATTATTTGCAAGTAAAATTTATGTGTTAAAATGCAAATGGATCAACTTTGCAACACAAATTTAATAGGATTTACTCATTCAACATGCATATAAACAACAGAAAAATCAGTGAACAAAAAACACATAACATAGCAAATGATAAAGGAGTTCACCCCTCTCTTGGGCTACATCTCCTGGTCCAGCTTCTAATGGATCATTTGTATTATTTGATCAAAGTGCTAAGAAATGTTCTTTACAATGCTCAAAATTCCAAATAGACTACTCCAATGGCTTCATAACGTCCAAAAACCCC
This sequence comes from Picea engelmannii, assembly GCA_009831015.1. Lineage (NCBI taxonomy): Eukaryota > Viridiplantae > Streptophyta > Pinopsida > Pinales > Pinaceae > Picea > Picea engelmannii. The sequence continues at coordinate 376,171 of ML799027.1, read as the reverse complement.
TAGCTGGGCTTTTTCGACACCTCGTTTGGCCAAAAATTGAAGAAGATAGGCTTCTTGGAAGTCCCCCCTTCAAGCTTGTTGTCTCTGCATCTACAAAACACACCCTTCTTGTCTCAACCTAGCCCACACACATATTTAAGCGTAAAAACTTAGAACCGGGCACAACCGCACAACCAGTACAAACTGTCGAATGGTTACGCGTTGGCCTTTAACTACCAAGGCCCGTGGGCACATGGTCACCACATGACCGCGCACAATACACAATAGGGCTAAAGTTCAACCGTATGAAAAACTGTAGGGTTAAACCGTGCACATACACGTTGGTCACATGTTATGTCAAACCACGCACATACACGTTGGTCACATGTTATGTCAAACCACGCACATACACGTTGGTCACATGTTATGTCAAACCACGTGTGTTCAAAACGGTTACATATATATTACGGTGGGTTTAGCCGCCCGTAGCACTGGTCGTATGCAATACATATATAATCATGGGTCGGGGCTTAGCCCCGACCCGGTTCACGCCCCAATACACATATTTGAAAATTCAAATATATTACAATGCATATATATGTTAAGTAACATGTGCGGGCGTGCCGGTTGGGCAGCCTTTCCCAAGGCTTTACCCTACCCGGAGGTCACGGGGCCGACTCCTGCCAAGTGCAAATATTTTAATCCAATAAATAGGTGACACGTGGCGGCCATTGATTGGGCCATGTGTCACCATCCCATTCGTTGCCAAAAAACCATGTAACATGCCAACTGTCCCAATAGCTACCTACCATGTGTCATACGGCTTGCCACGTCAGCGACCGTACGGACTGTACAGACTGTATAGTCAACATCCCTTTTTTTGCCTGTTTGTAAATTTGAATAGAACGCGATATATCTCGCTCCCGATGTCCGTTTTAACCCAAATGAGTTGCGTTGGGTTCGTAACGACGAGGCCTACGATCTCGTTCGATTTGAAGCGATTCCGAACACTTTGAATTTTTGAGCAAAATTTGATCCCCTGATCATTTCGAAAGTTAGGAGTTGGAGAGGGAAGCGAGTGCAAGAACCTCCGGGACCAAAACCTCGAAAACCAAAACCCCAAAGCCCCAAAATCCTGAAAACTTTGATGACGGAAGGACCACAGTGGATTTCATCCTTTATAGGATGAGTAAACGTGGACCGGTGATCCACCCGATTTCGTGAATTCAGTAATCGAAACTCCGGGAGATAGTTCTGTGTGCCTTAAAAATTTCTGAAGGCCGAAAATCCGGGTAGCACCTAGTAGTTTAGCATTTGATCATGGCCCGTGGATGGATGGGTTAGGGACTAAGAAAGAGGGGGCTATCATTCGAAAGCTACAGAGCCGACCAGAGCTCAGAAAATTCGTGAAATCAAAACATTTTCTTAAATCGGATTGGTTTTGAATGTGTGGAATTTGTTAAGAAGAGATGGCTTGACAAATTCTAGTTGTTTGTACGTTGTGATTGCAGAAGTTTGATGAGTTCCAGAACTGATTAGAATTGCCACAAAATGAAAATAAATGGAAGAGACACATAATGCTTCCATTTCAGAGAACGAAAGAGAAGGAAGGGATGTCAACTTGGGAGTTGAAGGATCGAAATCCAATGGGCACAGAAGAGAATTGGATAAGGAAGGGCATATGATGAAAATCATTGAAAGATTGCAGAAAGATGCCCAAGCTCGCTGAGATGATAGCCGAAATCTCATGAAAGTCAGGGATAGGCAGGGTCAATTCAACTTAAGGATGTTGAAGAGTTTGGAAAGAATAAAAAAGAAATTGGAAAAGGAGAGTGACTCAAGCAAGACAGAGAGTCGCAGGACCCCTGCGAGGAAAAGAAGATCAAGGAGTGTCAGCAGACATCGTCGTCACTCCCAAAAGCATTCCAGTAGGGAAGCACATAGTAGTTCAAGCCCATCCTCGACCAGAAAGCACAGGAGATCTGGGATGGATGAATTGAAAGGGGAAATGAATAAGATTAAGCCTCCTACATTTGATGGAGAATATAAGAAGGAGGAAGATGTAGAAACATGGTGGCTTGGCATGAGGAAATATTTCCAACTGCAGAATTATTCCTCTCAAGCAAAAGGAAGAATTGTGATGTATCAATTAAAAGGAAAAACATCCATGTGGTGGAATCAACTTGTGCAGGTGCAACACATTAGAGAGAAAGATATCACATGGAAGGAATTCAAGAGGTATTTCGAGATGAAATACCTGACTAAAAGATACTATGACAGAAAGATGAAGGAGTTCTTTGAACTCAAGCTGGGCAACATGACCATTGATGAATACGAACGAAGGATTTTGGAATTACTGAAGTATGTTCCATTCATCAAAGATGAGGATGTCAATATTCAGAGGTATCTGAGTGGAATGCCACCTCCCATTGGTGACAAGATTCAATATAATGATCCCAAGACTATGGAAGAAATGATAAGAAGAGTGGAGTGCTTATTTGAACAACAAAGAGAAAAACCTACCTTTCAGAAGGCTTGGGTTGACCAGAAGACATTTAAGAAAGAACAGAGGCAGAAGGGAAACAAACCTCCCTTTTTTAGAAATAGTCCTCAAGGACATCCATCGTTTAGAGAGCCAAGAATGGATGAAGTGGGAGAACAAAGGCTGAGACAGACGCCCATTCAGTGTTGGGGCTGTAAAGAGAACCACAAGTACAAAGATTGTCCCCATAAAATGGCAAAGTAAGAGTTGTCCATAATGTTCAACAAGATGAAACAGTGGAGGACATGGGCAATAGAATGCCAAGGATCTATGTGGCCCTGGACAACAAGCAAGCTGAATTTCAGTCACACATGATTGAAGTAGAAGGTATGATAAAAAACCAACCATTTATTATTTTAATTGATTCAGGGGCTAGCCATAGTTATATAGACACTAGAGTGGTAGAAAGTTTGCATTTGACAAGAAGCAAACATGAAAAGTCTTGGGTAGTGTAGCTAGCTACAGGAACCAAGAGGAAAGTCATAGAGTTAGTCAAGTCCTATCCTGTAGACATGAATGGACTGAGCACGAAGGCTGAATTGAATATTCTTCCTTTAGGCTCTTATGACTATTTAATTGGGATGGACTGGTTGGACCAACACCATTCCCTCCTGGACTGTTTTAATAAGGAATTTACATGCTTGGATGAGGAGGGGAATCATAAAAAAGTCCAAGGAATTCCCAGAGCTGTGGTTGTTAGAGAAATCTCAACAATGTAGCTGAAGAAGTGCTACAGAAAAGGCTGTCAATTTTTTGCAGCCCGTGTGGAGGAAGCATCCAGAGATGAAGTCTCAAATATTGGAGACCATGCAGTACTAATAGAGTTTGAAGATGTATTTTAGGAGGTACCCAGACTACCTCCGAAGAGAGATATTGATTTCTCTATAAATTTGATGCCTGGAGTAGCTCCAGTGTCAAAAGCTCCTTATAGAATGAGTACGCTAGAGCTAAAAGAGTTGCAATTGCAGCTTGAAGAGCTTCTAAAGAAGGGGTACATTCACCCAAATGTGTCACCTTGGGGTGCCCCAATATTGTTCATGAAGAAGAAGGACGGGACGTTGATGCTGTGCATTGATTTCAGACAATTGAACAAAGTAATTGTCAAGAACAAGTATCCTCTGTCGAGGATCGACGATCTTTTCGATCAGTTGAAAGGTGCGAAAATATTTTTGAAGATAGATCTCAGATCGAGATATCACCAGGTAAGAATAAAAGATGAAGACATCAACAAGACCACCTTTAGAACAAGGTACGGTCATTACGAGTTCACAGTGGTACCATTTGGGCTGTCGAGCATGCCTGCTATTTTTATGTGCTTTATGAATGGTGTATTCAGGGACTATCTAAACAAGTTTGTCATCGTCTTCCTGGATGAAATTCTGGTGTATTCCAGGACCGAAGAAGAACATGGACAACATCTGAGGATGGTGTTGCAGGTGCTAAGAGAGCACCAACTGTATGCCAAGCTGAGAAAGTGCTCGTTTTATTAGGAATGGATCCATTACTTGGGACATATTATCTCGAAGGATGGGATAGTGGTAGACCCTGAGAAGATTGAAGCCATTAGAGAATGGTCAGTGCTAAGGAACGTAACGAAAGTTAGATCCTTCATGGGATTGGCTGGTTATTATAGAAGTTTCATCGCAGGGTTTTCCAAGATAGCTCACCCTATCACTTCCTTGCAAAGGAAGGAGAAAAAGTTTCAGTGGATTGAAGAGTGTGAGAAAAGTTTCCAGCGATTGAAGCAGCTGTTAACCAACGCTCCAATATTGAGAATTGCAGATCCAAATGTGGATTTAGTGGTGTGCACAGATGCGTGTAAAGAAGGGTTGGGAGGAGTTCTCAGTAAGAATGGATTTGTAATCTGTTATGAGTCCAGGAAGCTGAAAGAGCATGAAAAGAATTATGCCACTCATGATTTGGAGTTGGCAACAATCGTTCACGCTCTAAGGAAATGGAGACATTACCTCATGGGAAGGAGATTTGAATTGAGAACAGACCACAACGGTCTGAAATATTTGTTTGATCAACCAACCTTAAATGCTAGACAAAGTAGGTGGCTGGAATTTCTATGTGAGTACGACTTTGAGATCAAGCATATCAAAGGAAAGGAGAATAAAGTGGCTGATGCACTCAGCATGAGGGTGCATGAATTACATGCTACAACCATTAGCATGTATTGGACTGATATTAAAAGCAGAATTATGGAGGCTGTGAATGTAGATTTGTAGTACAAAGACGTGGTAGCCAAGCTACAGTAGGGTAAAATGCCACAGAAGATGGGAATTTATAAATTGGAAACAGATGGAATATTGCTGTACAAGAACATAAATTTTTTTCCCAATGTCCAGTGCTTGAAACAAATGATTTTGCAAGAGATGCATAATGTGCCTTATGCAGGGCACCCTGGATATTAGAAAATAGTATCAGTGATCAAGAGCCATTACTTTTGGCTGGGTATGAAGAGAGAGTTCACTGAATACATCGCCAGATGTATGGAGTGACAGAAAGTTAAAGCTGAGCATAGGCACCCAGCAGGGTTGCTGCAACCTTTACCCATTCCTAAGTAGAAGTGGGAAGTAGTAACAATGGATTTTATTATGGGATTGCCCAGAACAACCAAGCTGGATGATTCGATCATGGTGGTGGTGGACAAGCTTACAAAACCTGCCCATTTTATTCCACTGAAAACTACTCACAAGGCAACAAATGTTGCTGATATTTTCATAAAGGAAGTGGCACGATTGCACGAAATTCCTAAAATGATTGTGTTCGACAAAGACCCGAAATTCACCTCAAATTTCTGGAAAGGATTGTTCAAAGGATTCAGAATGAAATTGAACTTTAGTACATCTTATCATCCCGAGTTTGATGGATAGACAGACAGGGTGAACAGAGTAATAGAAGACATACCGAGAATGTATGTGATGGAAAAACCATCAATATGGGAAGACTACCTGCACTTGGTAGAATTTGCCTATAACAATGGGTATCATGCATCATTGAAGATGAGCCCATTTGAAGCACTTTATGGAAGAAAGTGCAATACTCCAGTGATTTTAGATAATCCAACTGATAGAACAGTAGTTGGGACAGAGTTTCTCAAGGAGATGGAGGAAAAAATGATAAAAATAAAGCATAATATGAAAGATGCACATGACAGGAAAAAACGTTATGATGATAAGAACATAACCCATAGAGAGTTCAAAGTGGGTGATCATGTTTTCCTGAAAGTGAAAGCTAACAAGAGTTCCCTGAAGCTGGGAAGTTGCGCCAAGTTGGCAACCAGATTTTGCGGGCCATTTGAAATCTTGGAAAGGATTGGGCCAGTTGCATATATGCTTGCATTACTTGCATCCATGATTGTACATAATGTGTTTCATGTTTCATTGCTTAAGAAATATATACCAGATGCTAATCATGTTATTGATTGGAATGTGATTAAGGTGGAACAAGAAGGTGTCCTGCAAGTGCATCCTGTGCGCATATTGGACAAGAAAAACAAACAGCTCCAGAATCAAGCTATAGGGCTTGTAAAGGTCCAATGGTCCTGGTACGGTCCTGAGGATGTGACATGGGAGCATGAAGATGTTATGCGGGCAGAGTACCCACATCTTTTTGAAAATTTTGAAAAACTTGTAGATGCAGTGTAAAGTTGCACTGAGGACAGTGAAAAAATAAGGGGAGGGGATTGTAATGTTCCCAAGGCTGAGCCCTGTTGTAAATAATGTCTATGAAGTATAAAACTTGCATTATGAATTGTAATTATGTTTTATAGGCTGGTGAGCCAAGTTTATATAAGTTGGTGGGCTTATGTGTTATTAGGTAGGAGAGCCTAAGTGTTAAGGCCAGGAGCCTACTTTTGTATATGTAATCATGTATTTTGTTGTGCATATGAATTACTGTTAATGCCATGGATTATCTATGTTAGCAGTAATGTTGTGTTTACTCTGAGTTAAATGTGTTTAATTTGATTTAAATGCATGTTATTTCCATTAACTCTGAAACGCTATCAATAATTCTATGTTAACTCTAATTAAGCGTTTTAAGTTTATTAGAATGCATAATGTGTTACAGAAGTGTTTTTCCGCGAAGTAGCGTTGGCCTGACCGTGGGGGTTGATGGCCGGGGGCGTTACAAACACACTTGAGCATATTGAATATCTATATGTGTCTGAGGTAACCAAGGATATCTAAACTGCAATTCTGAGTGAAGGTGAAGAAAAGAAGGCCAAAATGCAAGGAAGGATAAATTCTTTTGATGGTGCTTTCTAAGGTATGATATTTACAGGTCATCTCACCATTTTAGTTATAACTTTTTTTATATAATGATTCAGATTGTGAAATTGCTATGAAAGTGAGAAAATATATCCAAGTATCTATGGTAAAAAATTAATTTTTTGTTTTGTTGTATTTTGGGAGTTACACTTCGTGGAAAATAGGGTTTGTGGCCAGTCCTGAAACTAGTCAAAATCATGTGTTTCGGGTAAAAACGTCATAATTTCTTCATAATAGATCCAAATTTAGTGAGACCAAATGTGTTGGTTAGGGAACAGTCTATAGTATGTGGTGTAATAGTCTCAGATAAATTCATCAAATATTTTGTGTGGGGAACGCTTTACAAGGCCACTCTCTAGAATAAGCCAAAATTCAACAAGGTATGCCATTTTTGCTATAACTCCTTTTCTGTGAGGTTCCAAGTAGTGACACTTGGAAGAATTGCATAAAACACACTGAAGAACATTATGTATCAGTTTCATATATTTATACATTATAGGTTCAAAGTTATGATTACTTCAAGTTAGGGTTGTTGACTAATCCAAAACTAGGCATGTGAGACTAAATAAAAGTTTGATGAAAATGCTAGTCTCTTGTTTTTAAGGAAGGTTTGCAGGAATGTGATCATATACACCAGGTATATTACAGAGCTACAAATCAGATTTGGATGATGAAATTGATGAGGGTTTTTGGTTGTGGTACATGTTTAGTACATGGTTGAGACAAGTAGTTGATGAGTTGGCACACATATATGAGGTGTATAGTTGATGATGTTGGTACATATTGACGAGTCATAGTTGATGAGTAGTTGAAACATGATTTGTACATACTTGGTACATGGTTGGATGCACTTGTTTATGGTACATGTTGATTACAAGTTGGTGCATGGTTGATGCCCTTGTTTATGGTACAGATTGATTACAAGTTGAGGTATAGGTTGATGCATGGTTCAGATTTATTGGTATAGGTTTACAATGGTATATCTCATAGTGATAGTGTGACAATGGTTCCATCATTCTACTTCTACTTCAAGGTAGCAAGACAGGGCAAGGACAGGTGGTTGTAGCCACCTTCCGGTTGTAGCCGGAGAACATTGGGGGTTGTAGCCTCCTTCTGGTTGTAGCCAGAGAATTGGGGAGTTGGAGCTTCCCTCAGGTTGTAGCCTAAGAAACTAAGGGGTTGGAGCCTCCTTCCAGTTGCAGCTAGAAAACAAAGGAAGTTGGTGCTTCTAATGAATGTAATTCTTCCAGACATAAAAAAAAGCATTATGTGGTTTTCTCCCGATTTGGGTTTCCACGTAAAACACTGGTGTACTGTGTATGTGTGTGATTGTTTATTTCTTACTGCTCATTATTGGATAAAAATTCTACATTGATATAACATTTGAAGAAAAAGGATTATAATTATGCTATTACTGATTCACCCCCCCTCTCAGTAATCCAACAGGTTTAGCTCCAAGAGCACACCAAAAATCCCTAACTATTGGTCCTTTCAGCAAAACCTGCGAGGAAAATGCAGTCTCGCCCGAAGTAGCTATGGGGGGGTTGCAGGACAAATATGTCTACAATCAAAGGGAATACCAGGCGGATCTAATAAAAGAACAATACATCATTTATATATCACTTACCACTTCAGATCTACTCTGCACAACTATCTATCAGATCTAACACAGTAATGAAAACAGAAATATATCAAATGACAAAGACCAGAGAAACAATCACACACAACACAAGATATATGTGGTTCACCCTCTCTCTAGGGCTATGTCCACATAACTATGCTTATAATATATTAAGATGAAGCATACAGTTCTTGTCTATGCTCTCAGCTAGTAGATCTTCTTTCTTCTCCTCTCAGTCTCTCCCCTTCCTGTGCACCTAGCTGCAGGATTGACCTTCACACCCAAATGAAGGTCTTACAATACTAGAAGGCTCTACACTCAACACTTCTCTCTCACACAACAATAATCACTCATGCCAATAAAAAAACTAGAACCAACAATACCAACAACAATAACAACAACAACAACCCATCCCAGGTCCTTTAGACCTCTATTTATACATTACAATAGCTCATCGACAACCTTAGGCCAAGACCTAAGTGTCAAAACCCTAGATACCCAAAACCCTAGGTGTCTAAAACCCTAGGTCAACTAGACCCACGTTTTTAGGGCTTCACCAGCTAGTCTTACCTTCCTTCTCGTGCAGTGCTCCAAAGCATCCAACGGTAGATTTTTCCTCTTGCTGAGTTGTCCACAATCCATCTTCCTTGCTGATCTGTCATCCTCGATCTCCTCATCCAATGTATTTCTTTCTATTACTTCTCTCCATTAATAGTCACTGTATCTTCCGCATAGTTCTCATTTTTCCTTTTCTTCCTTGATCTTCACTTGCTTCGATAACCAAGGGCCAATAGGCCCCCAACACTCACCTATGACTCATCCCAAGGCACTTTAGATCTCAAATTCCTGTTTTACTTCGACTTCAGACTGCGCATGGCAGCCTTTGCTTCTAGCTCTAGTCCTCCCTTCCTTCCTTGTGCAATTTGTCTTTTCTATGTCTGGTACCCAATTTCAACTGCACCTGGTACCTAGACCCTTTTCCTCATGCTTTTACTGAGATATTTGAGGAAACTGGTTGTCATAATATAATTTCAACGACTCTCGTTCACCAAACCTTCCTTCCATTCTCCATTCAAAGTCTTCAACTGCACAGATCCTCCTTCTGTAACACAAGAAACCTTATATGGCCCAAGATAATGCATTCTGAATTTCCCAGGATGCTTCATGAACTTACTGTCATATACCAATACCAGATCACCTTGCTAAAATACCTTCTTCTTGATGTGTCTGTCATGGTAGGCCTTCTCTCTTTCCTTCTGAACCTGCTGGTGAAATCCTGCAATGAATCGGTCTTCTTCCAGTTCGACCAACTACGCAAGACTCTATCGAACAACGACAGTGTCATGCATATCTATAAAGGCAATAATTCTTAAGCTTCGTACCAAATATTCCATTGGGACAATGTCTTCGAGACCATACACCAAATTGAATGGGGTCTGCATGGTTAGTTTCTTGCAAGTGGTTCTATAGGCCCATATTACTGTTGGTAATCTTAAATCCCAATCATCCCTGTTCACACTGCAAATCTTCGTTAGCGCTATCTCCAAGATCTTGTTGAATGATTCAACTGTCCCATTCGCTTGTGGATGGTAAGGTGTGCTCTTCTGATGATGAACTACAAATTCCTTAGTTAAGGATTCAATTGTTTTATTAATGAAATGTGTGCCTTGATCGCTCATAAGGATCTTCGGGCATCCAAAATTGGTTATGATGTCATCAAATATGAAGCGCACAACTGTAGTGGCACTATAGTCCTTAATTTCTCTTGCTTTGTCCCATCTGGTCAAGTACTCTGTCGCAGTGATTATGTACCTAGCTGCTGTGCACTTCCCTGGTGGGTTAATAGGTCCCACGAAGTCAATGGCCCATTTCTCAAATGATTGTAAGGTCAGCTATGATGCTAATGACATTTCATCTCTTCTGGATGGTTTCCCAACTCTTTGGAATACAACACAGGCTCTGTAATAGTCCTTAGCATCTCTGTGTAGGGTAGGCCACCAAAGGCCATCTCTAAGGACCTTCTGTGCAGTTTCCTTCCCTGCCTATTTTCCTCCTGTGATGCCTTCATGAGCTTCAGTGAGGATCAATGGTCTTTCTGCCTCCATAACACATCTCCTTAGTATCTCATCAGGACCCATATTGTATAGCTATCCAACTATAAGTGAAAAGTCTGCAGTGCACACTACTAGTTGTTTCTTCTGGGTGATTTTATATTCACTAGGTGCCATTCCTGTTGACAGGAACTTGACTATTTCAACAAAGTGGTCATCAATATTTCTAATGGCTAGAAATTATGCATCCGAAAGTGTATCCTCCAAGTTAGTAAGCTCTTCTCCATGTTCCAACCTCGATAAGTGGTCATGACCTTTGTTCATTCTTCCTAGCTTAACCACGATCTCAAAATCATATTTCTGAAATAGTAGAAGCCGTCGACATATTCTCCCCCCCAACACTAGCTTTTTGACTAGGTATTTCAGCAAGGAGTGATCAATAAACATTTTAAAGTGTCCTCCCAATAAGTAGTGGTGTAACTTCTGCAACGCATACACCATGGCTAACCCTTCTCTTTCGATAGTGGTGTAATTGATCTCTGCTGTTGATAGCTTCCTGCTAGCAAAGGATAATGGGTGGTCGATGTCTCCTATTCCCGGTTGTGCTAACACAACTCCTAATGAAATATAAGATGCATTGACATGCACATGAAATTCCTTGCTCCAATCTAGGAAAACCAGAATAGGCGCAGTAACCATTTTCTATTTTAGCGTGTCGAAGCTCTGCTGACATCCTTCTGTCCAGTGAAATTGACAGTCTTTCTTCAAAATCTTCTCCATAGCTGCTATAACCTGGGCATAGCCTTTAATGAACTTCTTGTAATATCCAGTGTGTCCCAACACAATACACAACTATTTGAATGAAGTAGGAGGGGGTAGATCAACTATGATGGCAATTTTAGATGGATATACCAACAATCCATGCTTGCATACAATATGAACTAACAACACTCCAAATGGTGAAAAGAAAATGCACTTCTTCAGGTTTAAGGCAATCTGACACTGCCTAAACTTTTCCAACATTAGCCTTAAACATTTGATATGATTTTTCAATAAACTAAAAATAGTGCAATCATCAAAGTATGCTTCTATAAACTTATGTAGAAACTCCTTGAATTCTTCGACCACCACCCTGGAAAATATGGCTAGGGCATTCTTCAATCCAAATGACATTACTGTATATTGGTAGGATCCCCATTTTGTGGAAAAGGTGGTCTTATGGCGATATTCCTTGGCAATCCGGATCTTATGGTATCCTGAAAATCCATCTGTAAAAGAATATACCTCCTGGCCTCCTACATTATCTAACACTTCGTAAGTGAATGGCATAGGGAAGGGGTCATGAAAACATGCATCGTTCAACTTCCTGAGATCTATGCAGATCCTGATCTCTCTTGTCTTCTTGTCTTGTACCACCATAGGGATAATCCTTTTTGATTCCTCGACAGGTTCTATAATCCCTGCTTCCAACATTCTGTCGAGGTCAATCTTAACTTTCTCCTTATATTTAGGGTTCAATCTGTAGGGTCTCTATTTGACTGGTCTTGCATCTGGTTTCAAAGGGATCCTCATCTCTCCCATAGGCCCTTTAATTCCCTTCATATCAGTGAACTTGATTGGAAACAAGTCTTGATACTCATGCAACAATTTTGTGATCTTGTCAATAGTGGCAACATCCCAATAATCTCCAACATTTGCAAACTTCGGTGTTTTCTCTGTTCCAATATTGACTTTCTTGATCCTAATCGACTGTCCAATAAATGGTAGCTCAACTCCTGGTCCTTCCACATCTCTCTGGCCTTCTGTTTCTGCGATGTTCACCTTCCTAGGATCATCGTCTTCATTAGTATTGATGTTGTAATAACCTTGCAGTTTCAGGAGAGGTGCATTCCATTCGTCCTCTTCTTGTTCCAAAGGGAGGTTAGGTTCCTCCACGAACACTTTTTATCTTACAACTTCTAATGCTTGATCTACTGTAGGATATTGGCTTTCGAATAAAAAGGTAGTGACAAATTTCTAAGTCATACCTTCCCAATCTACAGTGATGACACACAACTCTGCTTGAGGTACCAGTTGATAGGGGTTATGTCCAGCGTGTTGATGAATTTGTGCACCCTCTTCTCTTGAGGAATGTTGCTCCATGCTTCCTTACAACTTCTCACATGGTCCTTTGGACAACTCAAACCTACGTATCTAACCTCATAGCCTTCTATTTGCGTCGAGAACCACACTATCATCAGAGTATGACATTGTACCCATTCTGTAATGTTGTGTTTGTGTGTCCCCCACCATCTTGCTGGTGTGGCTTTCAAGGCCTCAACCATTTCCAACAATCGTTGTCACGTTGGTACACTTTCTTCAAAGTACGACAAGAAGGTTTCTAAAGGATTCAGACCATCAAAGGTGGGTAAGTTACTTACTGTTGTGCCAATCCAACGTACTTCTTTGGTTAATCTAGCACATCTCCTTGTAGATACTTCATACATTTTGTTCTTTCAGTTCTCTAGTGCTTCTTCTAAATCTGAGGAACATGCACTGTCACTTCACCAGCTCAAATTTCCATCCTCCGTAGGATTAATGTAGTCATGTTGTCTGGCTGTTAATTTGTATATTTTTCCAGTTCATAAGCGCGGTATTCTTTTTTGATGGGCTCTGTGTATCGCTGACCTTCATCAGGATATAAAGGTGAAATGGCCCTAAGTCCATCTCCTTCAAACGTCATTCATATTTTCTTTAAATCGACCATAGTGGAATTATTGAAAGCCCAATCAATTCCTAATAGCACAGGGTAAGGACAACTATCATCAACTATCTCAATTACCTCGAAGTCTGCAAACGTCCTCACTTCGTCGATCTCCATAGGGACATGTTCCAATATTCCAAAGGGGCTTACAGCTTTCTGATTATCCATCCTAAGTCTGATAAGGGAATATATCAACTTAAGTTTTCCCATCAATGCCCAGGTTTGCTTTGTCATGACAATGACCTCCGACCCTATGTCGAGGACCACATAGTCTATATCATACTCTCCAATCTGAGCATTCAGGTGTAGTTCCTTATTTTTCCTTCTCTTCTTGGATAGTTGATGTACTGATTTATTCAGTAAAGGATCTACCCTTCCCATCTCATACTGTTTGACCAAATTTTGCAGTTCTTGTATGGCTTTCTTATCTTTAATTAGCTCCATAAACGTATACAAGAAACTGACAAGTTTACTTGCCTCTTTTCCATCCCCGGGCGAAGCATATTGATCAAATGCCAGAGGCATTCCACATTCTCTTAATTCTGGTCATGTCTTCGATGAAGAACCTTGGTCTCCCCTGAATTCTCTTCTTGCCTCCTCGAACATTTGTTTTTCTTTCTTTGCATCAAAAGTTTGTGTCTTCTTTGCATATTTCCTGACTCCTGATTCTTATGTAGTCTTTCCTTGGGTCATTCTATCTTCTCCTGTAACAATGCCTCCTCAAGTGATGACAACAACTCTAGGGTCTACTCCGCGAGGTTCTTCTTTGATTAATTGTATTTGCGGGTTCTGCTGAGGTCCCCATCTCTCCTGAAGTTTAGCCAACAATGTTGGACATTCCTCAATAACATGCTCGAAGGAGTTGCAATAGCTGCAAGTGGTACACGGGTTATGAAAGTCCCTTGCCAAGTGTCCTGGTTGTGCACATTTATAATAGATTATCTTTCCTCGACCTCAACCCATACCTCCTCCTCTTCCTCTTCCTCGGAATCTACCACAAGGGTTGAAGTTTCCTCTCCCAGGGGAGTTATACTACGTAGTGTTTCCTTCTTGTTGTACTTTGCCTTGAATTTTGTATATATCGATTGAACTTTCATGCATGAGGCCGTAAGCCCTACAATCCCTATCATCATGCCCCATGGACTTACAGAACGTGAAATACAAATTTGTGGGTGTCTGAACATATTTTTTCATGTAATATCACTCACCAAAGTGTTGTCTATTTCTACATACCTCACACCAGGGCAGGGTAACTTGCTTCAAGGGGCTTAGAGCTCCAGAGGCCAAGTATTCATGGAATAGGGGAAAATGTTCCTTTTCATGGCCTTCTGATTTGCATCTGATACACCAGATGTATTCTCTTTTGTCTTTTGCCTTGTCTTTATTCATATCTTCGACCTGCAGAGATAAACTAGTTAGATGACTCAAGATTTGAATCATACGTAAACTGGATTCTCCCATTGGGGCTGATTCTAGCTTCATGGCGATCTCCAACGCCTCAGCCTGCGAAGAAATCTTTTGTTGCATCAGAGGAACTCTGATGTGTGGTAAGAGAGAAACAATGAACCATTCCTTGTTCTTCTCATCTGGGATTTGAAAACTCAGATGGCTTGTCAAGGTCTTAAACCTATGATCAAACTCCCATACCAGTCCAACTATTCTTTGCTTGATTTATTTTAGTTCTGTAATGCACAGTGACTCGACTTGGGTTTCTTGAACTCGACAATCATCGTGTTCTTGATCTTATTCAATGGTTTAGGCTGGGCAATTCCCTTAGCAAACTTCATGTACCATCTCAGTGCATGGTCTCTTAGGGTAGTACTAAACTGAGCTCATTTGACAGCTTCATCAATGATGTTCTTAATACTCCATACAACTTTGCATAGAAACCTGTGTTGATCAGGATCTCCAGATCCATCTCCTCTTAAGGTGGGTAACCTCATCGCATCTGCCATAGATATTCCTAGGTTTCCTGATTGAGTATGTGTTGGGATACTAGAGACAATGCTATGAACACTCGGGTGACTCTGATTTCCCAATGCTGCTGAATCAACAGGAAGAGTAATAGTACTTACTTCAACAGTCTGCACAGTTCCTGAAGCTTCTGGCTCTTCCTGGTGAGGTTCTTTAGCTTTCTCTTCCTTTGGCCTAGCAGAATCTGAATGCTATTCATCCATCAGATCTGCCTCTTCTCCACTGTAAAAACCCTCGTCCCCATAGTTCTGCTTAAACAGGTTCACAAGAGGAACTTCTCTGGATACTCTCCCACTGCGCGTATGTCCAACCTTTGTGTCGTTGTCTCTGTTTGATTTCTAGAACATTAGCTCTTCAATCCAACAGACTACTATATCTTCAATATTTTCTTCTCATGCAATAGCATCTTGATCTTCAACTTCAGAAAATGTAAATATTTTCCTCTAGGTCCCTTAAAGAAATATCTCTCTGCTTGGCTATACGATTCTACTATGTCAACAACAAATTCAATAATATACCCTCCAATGGTACTATCAAACCAGTGATCTACTGCTCTTGACATTGCATTATTAACTCTCTTGACCTTCTTGATCAACGTCGACGTCCAAACCATAGGTGGCCTAGATCTGATCTCAAATTGGGTATCTGCTAACCTAGCTAGCCACTCGTATAACTCTCTATGGATTCCTTCAAACAAAATCTCGTGTATATCAATAAAGATATATATTTCTAGCCAATCCTCTGTACTAAGATTAGGGTTCTTGTTCTGGGATTCAAAAAAGTCATTTTCTTGGTCTTCTATCCACTTCTGAATCTCTGTCTTTGATGGAAACCACCTTGACATTCCCTCAAGAAGATTCCTGTCCCAACAATGGAACCATTTGTTGGCACAGGGGCAGACCCAAGGTTCAACTCTAGGAGCACACCAACAATCCCTAACTACTGGCCATTTCGGAAACACCTGTGAGGTAGATGCAGTCTCACCCGAAGTAGCTATGGGGGGGTTGCAGGAAAGAGATGTCTACAAAAAAAGGGAATACTAGGTGGATCTAATACAAGAACAATACAACATTTATATATCACTTACCAGTTCAGATCCACTCCGCACAACTATCTATTAGATCTAACACAATAATGCAAATAGCGATATATAAAATGACAAAGAATAGAGATTCAATCACACACAACAAAATATATACTTGGTTCACCCTCTCTCTAGGGATATTTTCAAAGAACTGTGCTTATAATATATTAATATGAAGCATACAATTCTTGTTTGCGTTCTCAGCTAGCAGATCTTCTTTCTTCTCTTCTCTGTCTCTCCCCTTCCTACACACCCAGCTGTAGGACTGAATTTCTTACCCAGCTGAAGGTCTTACAATACCAGAAGGCTCTACACTCAACACTTCTCTCTCACACAAAAATAATCGCTCATGCCAATAACAAAACTAGAACCAACAATACCAACAACAATAACAACATCAACAACAACAACAACCCATCCCAGGTCCTTTAGACCTCTATTTATACATTACAATAGCTCATTGACAACCTTAGGCCGAGACCTAAGTGTCAAAACCATATATACCCAAAACCCTAGGTGTCTAAAACCCTACGTCAACTAGACCCACATTTTAAGGGCTTCGACAGCCTATCTTTCCTTCCTTCTCGTGTAATTCTCCAAAACATCCAACGATAGCTTTTTCCGCTTGCTGAGTTTTCCACAATCCGTCTTCATTTCTGATCTATGATCCTCGATCTCCTTGTCCAATGTCTTTCTTTCTATTACTTCGCTCTAGTAACAGTCATTGTGTCTTCTGCGCAGTTCTCATTTTGCCTTTTCTTCCTTGATCTTCGCTTGCTTCCATAACCAAGGGCCAACACAACCCAACTGCAGATGGGGTACTTAGCTGGAGAAGCATTGCATCATGTGCTTTAGACTTAGATATAGGTCTGGATAATTGGCAGCAAAGACTACTTAAAGTCTCCATAAGAAGGTGCACAAGAATAGACTGCACAGTAAGGTGGGTTGGTACAGAGATAAGGGAACCTCCCAGTTTTCATGGGTTGAACGACTTAGAGGAATTCTTGAAAAAATACGAGGATTTTTTTTTGGAAAATCAGAGGTTGTTAGCCCTAGATATTGCACTCAAGGAAACACCTACAAGATGGTGGGGTGCGTACAAAGAAATAATTCAGGACTAGTATCAATGTAAACAACTACTGCACATTAGATTTGGTGCAGAACAAGGGAACAATACAGTGCATAAGTATGATGGGCGAGGAAGACTTGTTGAGAACCTAGAGAAATGAAAAACACAATGGAGGATGACACCACTAGAGGAATGGCCTTATCACTTCATTCATACATTGGATGGGATCCCAAGGAATTGGTACATAGACCAGGAGATGCACAGAGGCACTACAAAATGGACAATATTACAACAAAATTTTGTGGTAACCTTCTCATTTGAGCATGAGAACCCCAACTTCAATTCAACTCTAAAGCTAATACATGAAGTGGTATTTTTTGATGAACTAGAGGTCGAAATTATAACAGAATATCAACAACAGAATAGATAGACAATCAAAGAGTTACTCTCATATTATTATGTCGAAGAGGAAGAACTCGATGAAGATGATCCACACAACATTCAGATCATAGATATTGAAGGAGAGACAGAGGTGGAAGGTCCATATCTGGAGTTAGAGGCATTTTCTGCACCAATCAAGGTCAAGAAAGTCAACATTAGGACAGAAGAAAATCCTAAAATGGAAAGCATTGGAGACTACTAGGATGAGCATACACTAGAAAGGATATTAGAGTTACTGCATGGATACAATGACATGTTTACAAAAACCTTTACAAATATGAAAGACATAGAAGGTGAGATGAAGATACCCCTAAAACCAGATGCTAGACCTGTCAGACAAATACCTTACATGATGAATCCAATGTATAAGCAGAAAGTGAAAACAAAAATTGACCGAATGTTGGAAGATGGCATCGTAGAACCAATGGAGGAATCTAAATGGATTAGTCTCATGGTAGTCCAGGAAAATAAACATGGGGGGATAAGGATTTATGTATATTTGAGGAAACTTAATGATTCTTGCTTATATGATCCTTTCTCTACCCCTTTTATAGATGAAGTCTTGGAGAATGTGGGAGGCCTGGAAGCATATTCATTAACAAATGGATTCTCAGGTTACCATCATACCAAAATAGCTCTAGAGGATAGGTATAAGACTACCTTTTCCACATAATGGAGATCCTACCAATATACAGTCATTCCCTTTGGATTGAAGAATAATCCAACTATCTTTTCAAGGGTGGTCATAGATTCTTTTAAAGAGTTTATAGATCAGTTTTTAGAAGTATATCTGGATGACTAGACTGTCTTTAGTCTTTTGAAAGATAATTTAGAAGTCCTAAGACTAATGTTGGAAATATGCGGGTAGTGTTAGATATCATTAAACATCAAGAAATACATTTTTGGCACACATTTTGGGATATTGTTGGGACATATAGTGTGCAAATAGGATTTACTGGTTGACCCTACTAAGATTTCTTTCATTTTGAAGTTACCACCATCAAAGTCAGTGCACCAGTTAAGAGCCACACTTGGACATACAGGGTACTACAGGAAGTTTATAAAGGGATATGCACAAATGATCACACCGATGGAAAAATGTTGAAAAAGGACACCATATTTAAGTGGAATGAGGATTGTCAGCAAGGATTTGATACTCTAAAGGAGAATATGGTGACAAAACCTATATTAGTGTTTCCAAATTGGGAAAAGACATTTCATGTGCATATGTAGATGCATCAACAATAACACTTGGAGTAATTATGGTGCAACTAGGAGCAAGGGATTTAGATCATCCTATAACCTTTGCAATCAGGAAGTTATCAGAATATGAGAAGAATTACAACACCACAGAAAGAGAAGGCCTAGCCATGGTGTATGCACTTCAAAAATTCAAACATTATTTATTCGACAAGCATTTTAACATGTTCACAGATCATTCTTCCCTCAAATATCTAGTCAACAAGCCAGTGTTAGGGGGGAGGATCTTTAAATGGATGTTATTATTCCAAGAATTTTATTTTGAATTAATAGTCAAACTAGGGAAGATGTATGCATGACCTAATCACTTGTCAAGGTTAACGAATGGAGAAGAACCTACTAACTTGGAAGACAAATTCCTTGGTGCACAATTATTTTCAGTACAACTGATGAATACTTCGCTGATGTCATTGAATTCTTAAGAACATGAGTTGCACCACATGAGTTTAATACTGCGTTGAAGGAAAAATTGGTAGTCAGAGCTACAGACTATCAACTCATTGTAGGTCATTTATACAATATGGGCACATACAACATCTTGAGAAGGTGTGTATTGGAACATGAACGACCCATGGTTTTAATAGAAGCTCATGAAGGTATTGATATAGGACACTATGAAATAAAATATATCGTGTAGAAGGTATTGCATGTGTTAGGACCACACAATGTACCTTTTTGCCTATACTTTTTGCCACTATTATACTCTTGATCACCCATATTTAAACTCATACTATCACTTTATCTGATCATTCCAAAGGTATACAACGTCCCTTCTCATTACTATACGTTTAATCTGTTTTGCATAATATTTTACATCACTCTCGTACTTGACCATTGATTAGAAATGCATAAGTGTTCAAACTGCAGATTAGCATCTAAGGCCTGTTGCTGAAACACAGAACTGTCACACAGTCCAAGGTCGCTGTTGCTGAAACACAGAACTGATGCTGAAACACAGAGCTGCTGTACAGTCTGAGGTCGCAGATGCTAAAACACAGAGCTGCTGAACACTCCGAGGTCGCAGATGCTGAAACATAGAGCTGTTACACAGTCCAGAGTCACATATGCTGAAACACAAAGGAAACCGCCAGGACTGACGATGCTGAAACACAAAGGAAGCCGTTACAGTCAGCGGTCAACAAAGAACCAACCGTCGCTCCCACATAAGAATGCCGACACAGTCAAGAGCGCAATTCACGTGGCTGAAACAACCCGCGAATTGTGATGCTGAAACAACATCAGCAGCAACGAGAAGAAGCTGTTACACCATCCGTAACAACAATACCTCATTCAACTCCTGTAATAGCATTCGGTTGTGCGAGACTAGGACATCCTATTCTGGTTTAGAAAGTAGATCCAGCTAAAGATAGGACTCAGATACACATTGTAATTTTTGATCAATTGTATCGAAGGGGTTCCCTCTTTAATAGAGAGGAAATCATCATTCGAGGGATCCAAGTTTTTATGTATTGAAAAGCTTCAGAGAGAGGGACGCACTTCATTTTTTCTCAGACTGTAATATGATATTTTGACAGATGAATAAAATACTGCTTTGAGTATCCTTCTCTATCTTTCTCGTTCAGGGGAATCTTGTGAGAAGGGAGGGCCCACCTTCTTCACAAGATTCACCCGTTAGTTTTAGAAGTGTGATTAGTTTAATCTCTGTTTATGAATTGATTAACTTCTGGTTGCTGAAACACTACTTTTAATGAATTTCGCTTTGCTGAAACACTACTGAACTCTATCTTAGTTTATTGAATGAAATTCATAATCCTTTTTATTAGCAATCTTGTGTGATGATTTTATGGTGCTAGCCAGGAATTGGGTTAAGGGTTCCTTCTCAGAAAGGAAGGAATCAGAACACCTTGTTCTCTGTAGATTTCATGTAATTATGCAAGTGTGCTAGCCAGAAAACTGGGTTAAGGGTTCCTGCTCAGAAAGGAAGGAATCGGAACATCCTGTTCTCTGTAGATTTCCATTACTGCTGCAAGTGTGCTAGCCAGAGATTGGGTTAAGGGTTCCTACTCAGAAAGGAAGGAATCATAACATCCTATTCTCTGTATATTTCCATTACTGCTGCAAGTGTGCTAGCCAAAGATTGGGTTAAGGGTTCCTGCTCAGAAAGGAAGGAATCAGAACATCCTGCCTCTGTAGACTTCATTTATTTCTGCAAGTGTGCTAGCCAGAAACTGGGTTAAGGGTTCCTGCTCAGAAAGGAAGGAATCAGACTATCCTGTTCTCTGTAGATCTCAATTACTTTTCACAAGTGTGCTAAACAGAAACAAGGCTTAAGGTTCCTTCTTAGAAAGGAATGAACTAGATGGCTTTGTTCTCTGCTAGATAGAGTTAACTTTTTCTGCATTACTGTTTTCATGAAAGAGTGTTAATCAGAAACAAAGTACTGAAGTCTCTGTTTGAGAGTAAGGGTCATGTTCTCTGGTTGCAGAATAGTTGTTCTTTCCTATTGCAAGTGTTATTCTAATGTAATCCAGGATTCTTAGATTAATCTTTAAGATCTGCAATAGGGAAGTTGCTTTCTTGTGATTTAATTCAGAACTTCAGTTCATTCAAGGTAAGTGTGATTAGTATAGTTTCTTTTACTACAACTCTAAGTTGCTTTTGGAATTGAGCATATATAGTGCGTGGTTATCTTTGAAATAAAAAGACTTCCCTGGGTTGATAATTTATGTATCACTTAGTTATTTGAATTAATTGAGCAATTATAGTGACCAACATTTTGGCGTTGTTGCCGGGGAAGATAGCTATAGATTTCAAAAGCACTTATGATTTATTTTCTTTAGATAAAAAGATTGTATGAAAAACCCCAAAGACACTAACCCTACAGGTGGCAAGGGAAAAGGAAAAGGAGGAAGAAAGACTTACATTGATGATATTTTATCAAAGTCTGAATCTACTGTCCAACGACCAAACCTTCGAAAACAAAACTCCCAACCTTCATTTCAAGCAATTTTCGGAACAGGGAAAGAAGTTTGGAGTCCTGAGACAGTCCAGAAGCCAGTAGGAGACATTGAGGACATAGCAAGCGCAACAGGGGAGCAGACAAAAAACATGGATGAGTACAATGAAGAATTGCATCACGAAGAACAGGCAGGAGAGGTAAATGATGAAAAATCTTTTTCTACATTAGGATTTCCTATTGACGATCTCCCTAGAGGAGCAGCCCCCATGAAAAATATTCCACTCTCAGCATTGCCTAATTTTCATGGTTTATCTTCAGAGGATCCTGATGAATTTCTGTTTGAGTTTGATATATTATGTAGAAGTTATGATTATGTTTCTAATG
>ML799027.1:314480-333053 GCA_009831015.1 Picea engelmannii | reverse complement strand
AACATCTAAGCCATATATTCCTCAAGATCTCCAAGGGATCATTGATAAGCATTCCAAAGTATTTGAAGATATTCCCAAAGGTCTTCCACCCACTCAAAATCATGATCATGAAATTCACCTAATTCCTGGGAGTGTTCCTCCTAGCATCAAGCCATACAAATACCCTTATGCCTAGAAGAGTGAAATTGAGCGCATGGTTGAAGAAATGTTAGAGACTGACATTATTAGACCTAGCCAAAGTTCTTACTTTGCACCAGTGGTAATGGTATTCAAGAAAGATAGCTCATGGCATATGTGTCCAGATTATAGACAACTCAACAAGATCACTATTAAAGATAAGTTTCCTATTCCCATCATTCATGAATTGTTAGATGAACTACATGGAGCAATCTATTTCAAAAATTGGATCTTCGATCAGGGTATCATCATATTAGAATGAAGGAAGAAGATATCCCAAAAACAACATTCCGAGCTCATGAAGGCCATTATGAATTTTTGGTCATGCCTTTTGGCCTTACAAATGCACCTTCCACATTCCAAGGGTTGATGAATTCCATTTTCAAGACCTTCCTTCGAAAATTTGTGTTAGTATTTTTGATGATATACTAATCTATAGCAAGTCTTGGGAGGATCATGTGTGACATGTTGACAAGGTGCTACAACTACTAAAGGAGCAACAACTATATGCCAAACAATCCAAATGTTTCTTTGGAGTGAAGGAGGTAGAGTATTTGGGTCATATTGTATCTCATGAAGGTGTTAAGGTAGACCCTAACAATATTAAGGCCATGATGGACTGGCCGATTCCCAAAACATTGAAGAATCTTAGAGGATTTTTGGGTTTGATAGGTTACTACCGCAAGTTTGTTCGACACTATGGAAGAATAGCAACACCTTTAATGACACTAACTAAGAAGGATGCATTTTCATGGACTCTAGAGGTAACTAAATCTTTTGAACAACTTAAAGAGGTGATGTGCAAAGCTCTTGTCTTGACCACTCCAGACTTCAAAAAAACCTTTATTGTGGAATGTGATGCCTTGGGAAATGGAATTGGTGTTGTCCTAATGCAAGAAGGAAGGCCCCTGGCTTTTGAAAGTTGACCACTCAAGGGAAAGGACTTACACACACCCATTTATGAGAAGGAAATGATGGAAATACTACATGGATTGAAGAAATGGCATCCTTACCTAATAGGAAGACACTTCAAGGTCAAAACAGATCATGATAGTCTTAAATACTTCTTAGAACAAAGACAATCTTCAGAAAAACAACAAAAATGGGTAACCAAGATATTGTGTTATGATTTTGAAATCATCTATAAAAAGGGAAGAAAAATGTTGTGGCAAATGCACTCTCAAGAAAGGATGAAGATGTTGAGGCCTTTCTCTATGCTATCTCGATCATCCAACCCGATTGGATAATAGAAGCAAGGGATGAATAGAAGAATGAAGAAAAAGTGTAGACTCTCATTCAAAGGTTGCAACAGGATTCCAGTGCATCAGATACATTTACATGGAAAAATTATTCACTATGGTACAAAGATTGCTTATATTTATGTAAGAAATCCCAACTCAAACAAAAGGTATTATTGGAATTGCACACCTCTCCAGTAGGAGGGCACTTGAGATTTTTGAAAACCTACCATAAAGTCAAGAAGGATTTTTTTTGGGATGGCCTTAAAACTGATGTTCAAAGGTTTGTGGAATAATGTTTGGTTTGCCAACAAAATAAGGTGGAAACAATTAAGACCCCAGGTCTTTTACAACCATTATCCATCCCAAGTCAGCGCTGGGAAGATCACATCGAGCATCAACAACAAGTTCTTCAAATATTAAAGGACAACCTGACCATGGCACAAAATCGCATGAAACAACAAGCATATCAACATCGCAGTGAAATAAGTTTTGAAGTAGGGGATTGGGTGTTTTTAAGACTACAACCATACAAATAGATGTCCCTCAAGAAAGGCAAAAAGGATAATAAATTATCACCAAAGTACTATATCCCTTATAAGGTGTTGCAAAAGATTGGTACTATGGCATACAAATTGGAGTTGCCTGCATCTTCATGAGTACACCCAGTTTTCCATGTTTCATGCTTAAACAAGGTTATAGGCGACAAAATCCCAGTTCAAACTATATTGCCAGAACTTGACGAGGAAGGAAAAATCATATTGGATCCTGAAGCCATCACTGACACAAGAGTTCGCCAGCCGAGGAATAGATCCATTTCAGAGTATCTCATTAAATGGAGGAAACTATCGACTGAAGATTACACTTGGGAAGATGAGTCTTGTATACACAAGCATCCAGAGTTACTCAAGCATTGCGGACAACACTTGTCTCAAGGGGAGGGGCATGTTAAACCCTAATATTGGCTCATTACCCCTTAATTGGGGCATATTACATTAGTAATGTTATTTTATTTATGTCAGCTTTATTCCATTAGTTGTAATTATACCTCCTACTCTCCTTTATATACCAAGGAGACATTTTCATTTGGAATCATCTTGGAATTGTACATTTATGTGGGAATAAGGAGGTTTCCCCTGTCGAGGAGGCTTATTATTTGAATTTCTCTCTTTTTCAAGGCATTGAGTACTTATTCTGAGGTTTTTCTATGCTATATTGATATTTGGTTCTTAACAAAAGACAATAAAAAGGAGAAAATGATGAAAAAGGAATACAAAAACATAAAAAGAAGAAAATTACAAAAAGAGGAGGAAGTTGGGGGAACAAAAGGAATGTGGAGAAAGTTGCGCACAACCACTAATATGAAAAAATGGAAAGACAACGTGCAAGAAACAATTGGACACTGCACAAATGCATGAAAAAATTGAAAAATTTGGCCAAACAATTATGACCGGGTCTATAAAGTGAGGAAAGCATGGGTTAGACCGACACTTAGCGATTTTTGAGCACAGAGCGAGCTATAACTGTGTGATCTAGGGATAATTGTGTGAAGAAGAGAGAAATTGTCCATCCTGCATACAACATGACACCATCAAAGGTTGGCGGTCTAGGTCAATACATACGGGTTACTCGACAGGGCCAAAGGAGGAAGGAAAGGATGACAGAGCCCAAGAATGTCGTGGAGTTGGAAGATATTATGACCTTGAAGATAGAGTCACTCAACCCAACAAGGGTTGAGGAGGAAACCTTGACAACAACAAAAGGGGAAGTGGGGTAGAGCACTGAAAATCAAAATGGTAGTACAAAACCTAACCCCAAAACACCTGCTAAACCCAAGAAAATGAATGGTCAACAATAGGGTCACGACGAAGAGGAGGTTTTGATTGAGGACATCACCAATAAGCCGAAATATGAGGGGGAAGAAGATGACACAACAAAAAAAGTGGTAGAAGGCCAACATATCGTCGGTCATAAAATGAAGGCGTAGGAAGCTACATAAATCACACTTCTCCACCTCCCAGACGCAGTGGTAACTGTGGAGAACATTCTAGGGAAAGTGCCTAAACTAAGGTACTCATATCATGTTGTGTACAACGTGACAAAGTTCCCAGACTTGGCCGAGGAATCTTACTTTGCGAACACATGGGAAATTGGACCCTTAGGAAAACCTATCATGGAGATATCATAATGGATAATAAAGCTCTACAACTATGTAATCAATAACCTCCTAGACATACCACACTTCATGCGTGGTAATAATGTGGGGATGTGTCTCAAGAAATAACTAGCCCAGGTACATGGAGACATTTTCTTGATGGATAGGATAGTCCATATTGATGTTGCATTGATTGCCAAAATTATGGGGTTTCCCATAGTGGGCGCACAACTAGAAGAATACTTGGACAACAAAACACGTGATAAGGAGATCATTGAGATAGTCAAGGCACAATTTGGTACCAATAGAGTTAACATGGGAATTGTTATTAGAGACATAAACGATGACGTGACGAGGTTCACCATCAAGCTAATGACTTGAAATCTACTAAGGAGGTGCATGAAAGAAGAGGCTCCAACAAGAGTCATCGCAGTCGTCGTGCAGTGGGATAAAGGGATTATGTTTAGTTGGGCGCCATACCTCCTAAACTAGTTTTTGATCAACTTCTAGGTTGCGCAGGACAATGGAACTAAGTTCCATTATTCCTGGATCCTTATTCTCATTGCATTGGCATCTTGGAAGGAGCCAAAATTTTTGGATTTTTTGGATAGGAAAGGGAAGTGATATGCAACCAAGTACGAATCCCTCTTATAGGCCAAGGACACTAAAAATCAACAGGTGAATAACATGGTGTTCACTATGATTCTTGAAGATATACAACAATGCACAACCAATGTGTGGTGCATTCCTGTGGAAGTGGTCTAGGAGTCTGAAGGGATATCTCATTTTAATGCATCCAGACACTATATTTTGATCTAGGCCACAAGGGATCCAAAGAATAAATGGTTGGAGATGAAGTACTACGTCACTAGAGAAGAGGTAAATTGGATAATCAAATATTGGCCGATGCAGTGGAAGGTGCCACTAGAAAAACCAACAATAAATCCAACAACAACAACATCATCCAAACCCAAAGGGCAAGCCAAAGAAAGCCCATCAACAAAGACAAATACCCCAGCTACTAAGACTAGGAAGGCTACGGTGTGCACTCAGGCGTTTAGAAGCAACATAGTGCCGAAGATGCCAAGGAGGACAACAACAACGCCTAGGGAAGAAATTTAGAGGGATGCCAACAATGGAGAAACATATTGAGTAGGAAAATAAGGGGAAAAACAATGAAGAGTGGGGTGCATCCCTCACTGGAAAAAAGAACTACAACGCAGGTGGAGGAAACACGGAAAAATATGAAATACACCAAGAAATCCCCAATCATCACCTTGCCAGAGGACAATGTTGAGTTTGTGGAAGACAAGGTCCAGGATAGGGAGAAGATGTGGGCTGCATCACAGAAGCACAAAGAGAGGAGATCATGGTAAAAATCACATAATTCCATGATACTCTACAACGATTGCAAATTCATACAGTACAACAGGCTATAGTGCAACAACTTGAAAATACACAACAACCCCTTGTGTAGAGGTAAAAAAGAAGATACAATTCAGATAATGGTGCAAAGCAGTGACACATTCACAGGAGACTACACAGAAATCCATGTGGGACATAGACCACTTTGAGTTGGTCATGGTGCACATACCCATGAAAGCACTATACTGACTCTAGGATAGTGTAATGCAGGAGGTATATTCTAGAGCTCATGTAGATGCCACCAACTTGGAAGTTGGTAGGGGGGTCATAGAGATGTTACATATTACCTGCAACCAGTTGAATTCGAAGAAGGAGGAGGAAAAATAATGCACTGACAAGGTAGACCGGGGGATAACAATGGTATACAACCGCATCCCAGACAATGCACAAACACTGGATAGGAGCATAGACGAGAAGATAAATATCATCGCACAGACAATTGAGGGATATAGGTAGGAGATATAGGAGTTGAAAGAAAAAATTAATCCTACGACTCCTCTTGAATTCCATGAGCAAAGAGAACAATAAGAAATATTTCAGACATATGAGATGGCAAGGGAAGCCAATGAAGTCACATAACTATTTGAAAGAACTGGGAAAATTTGGACTACTTTGGAGGAGGATGAAAAGGTCCAACAATTGGACCAACAAGAGGAGAAAATGAGCACTAAAATGCAAGAGTTGAAGCAACGAAAAAAATCCATGAGTATCATAGAGCACTTGAAGGGCACGAAGGAGATGAAGACCCTGCATGCAAACTTAAAAACTGCGCAGATCAATAAACAAGAAAGGCAGGCCTAGTTGGATCCCCTCCAAGAGTAAGCAATGTAGATAATTGCAGAGATGGAGGAAGAGAATACAAGGATGGTGTAGTCACATACATAGAGTGCAACATTGTTGCAAGAATAGATAACAACATAGATGGTTGAGGCACCGACAGATAAAGATGTGTAGGTGAAAGAAAAAGGGAAGGAACTAGCATAAAATTTCCATAGCTTGGAGAAGGTTGTATAGGGAGTGTGCATCATTTGATTGGCTCAGGACAAACCACATGTTAGTGTTGGGGGCCTGTTGGCGCACGCCTATTTTTGGAGAAAGATCTATTTTGGGCGCATACCTATTTTTGGAAGAGAAGGTTTATTTTTAGAGCGTGTGCCTTAGGAGGCAGGAAAGAAACATGCAAAAAAGAGGAAAAGTAGCATGCGGGAGGAAAAGTGATGTGGAACACATGAAGATAGGCCTAACCATGTTAGGGTTAGGGTTTTTGACAATATTGTAATGGCTATAAGCCAATAGAGTAGTATAAATAAGTACCTAGGAGGTCTAGGTTGTGCTGGTTTGGTTGATTATTATGGGTTCATCAG
The DNA here is from genome assembly GCA_009831015.1 of Picea engelmannii. Taxonomy (NCBI): domain Eukaryota; kingdom Viridiplantae; phylum Streptophyta; class Pinopsida; order Pinales; family Pinaceae; genus Picea; species Picea engelmannii. Next base: position 326,694 of record ML799027.1, on the reverse strand, counting down.
TTATTGATTGTTGTGAGTTTGTTATGGTTATTGTGGTAGAGCCTAATAAGATAGTTGATGAGGGTTAGGTCATAGGTTGTGGATCCTGGTGTGATCTAGTCAACCTCCTAGAGGGTACATACCTTCCTTTTGATTGTAATCCTGAATATGTAATGCACACAACACAAATTTTTCAGCATAATGAATAAAAGAGAAGAAGAGCTAGATGGAGGTAGCTCTAGGAGGCGGTGAACCATGGTAAAATATTGTTTTCTATGTGATATGAATGATTTTTCTTACTATTATGTTAATCATTAGGTAAATAATGACTGGTTAAAACTAACTTTAATATCATGCATGCATAGTCAATGATGAAAGAATCCTAGAGGTAGATGAATGGTTAATTAGGTTGATGCATAAGGAAAATAATCAAACCATAGTCCCCAATCCTTCCTAGACTTCAACCACCTGAGTATTGGAGTCCCCCATAAATCTATCTCGGGTGAGACTGCGCTGTGCACTCTATGCGCAACGTTTCCTTCTGGTTTACCAGGAGGGTTGATAGTTTTGAGGGTTTTGCTGGAAACTTATTTGAGATCAAAAAATGGGCCATCCTATGTAACCAACACACCTCTTCAATTCATCATACATAGATGCAATACAATGCCCTCATACAAAAAGAGAGATTTGTTCTTAGAGGAAAACCCTAACATAACTTCTACCATTTGATTTGCGACCTTATAATAAATGGTCCAGATTAACTATGAAATTACAATATTTAACAAGGAAATTTACCAAAATTTTCCTTAGGGGCCCATTTCCCCCCATGCCCCCCAATCGGGGGGGGGAAGGGGGGTAGACCCCCCCCAAACCCCCTTCTTTCTGGGGCCATCCCCTGAACCCCCGCAAAATGGGGGTAGACATACCTTCATATGAATCATGAAGATAATCGGGATCCACAACGAACACACCTGTGACCCCACAACCACACCAGGTCTAGTTGTGCAAAGAATATAACACATACCCAACATTCTTCCACTTGTTGTTTTCTTTGCGTACTGGGGGTTACTAGTTTACATAGTCAATAATCCAAGGAAACAATGCCCATATATCCTCTATACCAAGAGAACTTCCCAGTGCAGACAAATTTTGTTAATGAATCTACAACATTCTTCAAAGTGTCCACCTTCATCAACAACACCTTCTTTTCTTCAACCATGTCTCTCACAAAGTGATATTGAACATCAATATGCTTTGTATTTGAATGATAAGCAATGTTCTTCGCCAATAATATTGTACTTTGTCTATCACAATCTATCCTTACAACTTGTTGCACCAATCCAATACCTGAACACAATCTCTGTAACCATACTGCTTCCTTGCTTGCATGAGTGGCTGGAATGCATTTAGCTTCTTTAGTTGAGAGTGCTGCTATAGACTGTCTTTTTCTCATCCAACTGATTTCTCCTCCAAATAGGTTAAACACATACCCACTTGTAGATCTTTTGTGATCCAAATCTCCTACCCAGTCTATATCCACAAAGCCATGAATGTTGAACACTCTGTCCAATCCTAGTCTTCCTTGGTAGCATGTTGATGTTAGTAGTAATATTAGACATGTACTTTTGCATTGGCATGTGTCTAGCATTTGGAATTTGTTGAAAGCCTTATAGACTTGATATTACTTTAGTTAAAAATAATTAATTAAAATAAAAGTGTTTTATTAGTAAGTTGAGTTATTTAAAGAAAGTGCTAAAAATAATTAACATGTAATCTAAGCATGTAAATCTTAAGTGAGTGTGAGAAGTAATCTCATCCGTTAATCATTTTAGAGATTAGAAATAGATTATAACTCATGATTATAAAATCAAGGCTAGGGTGAAGGAGGAAGACACTTTTGATGAGAGATCAAATTCAGATACTTTGGTGAGAGATCAAGGTCGAGACTTTTGGTGAGAGACCATGGTTGGAGATATAAAATAATGACTTTTTCTAGTGTGAGGAGTGTAGAAGCAAAGAAGGAATTTTGATTACACAAGAGTGAGGACATGTCACCGGTTGGCTGAATATATTTTGTCCAATTGTTGATACAGAGAGGGTTGGATCACGAAGGACCATGATTCAATATATTGGATAGTTGGAGAAGGACGTCCATCTAGAGATCATACATGTCAAGGAGAAGAGAAAGTAGAGGCAGTCACAGGTGGGTTTCAGTTGATAGAAGCCACAAAAAAGGGGCGTGTAATACAAAATTTACAATACAAAGTTTCCGTACATGTACATAGGTCTCATTCGAGACAATCGTGTATGTATGCATGTTTGCTGAAGGGAAGGTGCATACACCTCGGGAAACATGCTGGTATAGGGTCATATAGAAGCACATGCATTTCTATGTTTCTCTGCAGTGTATATTCTCTTAGTGTGCCATTTTCTCAGTTACGAGAGCCCTAATTTGACCTTAATAAAAGAACATAAGTACTGGTTTTCCCTTGGAGGTTTTTTCCAGGGGTTTTTACCCAAAAATATTGGTGTTCTTGTGCATGAGATTTTGGTTTCCTAGTTTATGCTTCCGCTCTATGTTTAGTTGATTAGTCAATTGTGCTTTTAATAGATAAAGTGATTTTATTTTGAGATAAATGTTGAGTGCTTGGTTGAAGTGGTAATATCAACATGGTATCAAATCATACCAAGGGTTGATTCGAAAAAAATCAACATAGCACAATCCATAACTAGTAGTGCCACACAAATACCTAAAGCCCCTCTTTACTGCTATCCAATGCTCCTTCCCTGGTTTTGACATATACCCGTCAAAACTCCCATTGCATGTGCAATGTTCGGTATAGTATAGACAATTACATACACCAAACTACCAACTATACTAGCATATGGAACATGAGACATGTCCTCTTCCTCTTCCTGTGTATTCAGACACTGAATTGCATATAAATTTACACCTATAGGAATAAGAACCCTGACTGATTTATATTCCTTCATATTAAACCTCCACAACATTGTCTCGACATATTTCCTCTTATTTAACCAGAGTTTCTTGTTTTCCCGATCTCTTTTAATTTCCATGCCCATGATAAAATTTGCAGCACCAAGATCCTTCATGTAAAATTTAGAGGACAATTGAGTTTTCACATCTTGGATAATCTCATTGTCAATTCCTATCATCAACATATCATCCACATACAAGACCAAATAAATAATATGATCGTCGATTAATTTGAAATATGCACAATGATCATCTTTTCTCATTATGAAGCCAAGTACCAACATATAAGTATCAAATTTTTTATACCAAATCCTTGGTGATTTCTTTAACCCATACAAGGACTTTTTCAGCTTGCATACTAGATTTTTCTTTTCCTTCACAACAAAGCCTTTTGGCTGCTTCATGTAGATTTATTCTTCCAGATCCACATGTACGAATGTTGTTTTCACATTCATCCGTTCTAATTCAAAATGAAAAAAAAACAACAACATATAAAATAAAATTTGATAGAAGTTAACCTGGAAATAGGAGAAAAAATTTCACCAAAGTCAATTCCCTCTACTTGGGAATAACCTTTTTCTACTAACCAAGATTTGTATTTCTCCACTTTACCTTCTGCATTGAACTTCTTGTTAAACACCCTTTTGTTTCCAATGGGATTTATTCCAGTCTGCAACTCCATTAGATCCCAAGCCTTATTCTTTTCCAAGGCCACCATTTCTTGAACCATGGCCTTTTTCTAGAGTTTTCCATCCTTTGAATCCACTACCTCCCTAATAGTTCTAAGATAATCATCAGTAATAGACAAAGAAAAAATTGAACCAAAATCAGGTGGAGTATACCTTTCCATTTTCCTTCTTTCTTGAACCGATCTCCTCAATATTGGAGTATGATGATATTTTTTCTTGTGATTCCTATTCTTATGTAGAGTCTAATTCATCATCCTTCAACTCAAACTCTATTTTCTCTGGTTCTTCCTTCCTTGGTAGGACTTCCTGTTTGACAACATATTTGATTTCTCTATATACCACATCTCGACTATACACTACCGTATTATTTTCTGGGTTCCAAATCTTATAACCTTTCAGACCATATTTATGCCCAATAAAGATGCAATGATAAACCTTTTTATCTAGCTTACTCATGTTTTCCTTGGGAACGTGAACATAGTCCTCACAAAAAAATACCCTGAGATGTGTGAGAGGGGGTTTCTTACCAGCCCATACCTCATGTGGAGTATTTTCATCCAGTGTCGATGAGGGTGATCGATTGATCAGGTAGCATACAATACCCACTACCTCTGCCCAAAATTCTTGTCCTAACTTGACACCACTAAGAATGCACCTTGCTTTTTCCATCAACGTCTTGTTCATACTTTTTGCAACTCCATTATGCTGAGGTGTATATGGAGTAGTCTTCTAGATTTCTATATCACACTTCTTATATAATTATTCAAATTCATTTCCACAGAGATCTCCACCATTATTTGTCCTCAACACCTTAATTATTTTCTCTGTTTGATTCTCCGCAAGAGCCTTAAACTCTTTAAACCCATCAAAGACTTCAAATTTCTTCCTGAGGAAATATGTCCAAGTATTCCTTGAGAATTCATCCATAAATGAGACATAATACACATATTTTCCTAGTGATGGAACCGATACAGGTCCAAACATATCATTGTGCACCAACTATAAATTTCCCTCTACCCTTGTTGCACTAGAGGGGAATCTTACCAAATTCTACTTCCCATATACATAATGTTCACATAAATCAAAATCCAGAGAGCAATTAGACATACCTTCAACCATGCCTCTAACATGTAGTAGTCTAAATCCCTTCTCTCTGATATGCCCCAACCTTTGATGCAACAACATAGCCTTTTATCCAGAGATTGTAGGAGTTTCTTCTTCTTCAACTCTAATATCAAGAACATTGGAACTATTACACCCATCACTAATAGTGCTTCCCTAACACTTATACAGATTTCCAAATTGAACTCCTTTCAATAACACCATTTCCCCTCGAACCATCCTACAAGTTTATTTCTCAAACACTGTTTTTACCCTTGCATCGTCCATTTTTCTTACATAAATCAATTTTTTGGCCAAACCTAGGATGTGCAGAACACTAGGGAGTGTTCTAATATTTCCATTCATGATATTCAACTTGAATTTTCCTCTTCCTATGATTTTGGATGCTGATTCATTACCTAGGAAAAAATCACCTCCATCATACCTTTCATATTTGAAAAACCACTCCCTATGAGGAGTCATATGAAAGGATGCACTTGATTCAAGCGACCATGCGTTATGATCTACATGTGTGCTTGAAGAATCCAAGTACACATCCTCTTCTTCTTCCACGAAGGTTTTTATTTTTTTAGAAAGAGCATCTTCAAATCCCTTCCTTCTCTCAACACTTTTGGATCTACATTGCTTCTTGAAGTTCCCTTCTTTTCCAAATCTCCAACATACCTTTACAAACTTTGTAGGATATTTAGATCTCCCACTTGAGGAATTAGATCTATTTCTTTCCCGAGAGCATCCTCTTGCAAATAATGCATCTATGCTCCACTTTTCCATATTTTTCCACCTCATCTCCTCCGAGAACAATGATGAGACCACATCATCGAAAATTAAAGTAGTTGAATTACAACCTATGGCGACAACTAGACTATCCCATGAGTATGGTAAAGAGCACAACAAACTAATACACTTGTCTTCATTAGAAATATTAATATTAACATAACAATTGACTTACCAAAGTATTGAAGGTGTTCATATGCTTTCTCACCGAGTCTCCATATTTCATCCTCAGGTTATACATATTTTTTTGTAGTAAAAAATATTTACCAGGGACTTAGACTGATACAAATTCCCCAAATTATCCCATAATGCCTTAGTTGTAGCTTCCCTTGACACATTTAGTAACACTGAATCTGATAGACACAACCAGATTGTGCTCTTCACCATTCGATCCAACTTTTTCTAGTCTTTTGCTGACGTTCCCGTAGGTATAGTACCTAGATCCACCGCGATCCACTGATCTTTGTCTACTAAAAGATCTTCCATCTTGACCTTCCACATCTCAAAAATTTGCCCATTAAATTTCTCAATCTCTATTTTTGAATTGCTCACCATTTATTTTCACCTAAAGAATCAATACCACTGATCTCCCACTCTAACAAGTATTATCATAGACTCGAGCTAAAACCTTAGCCACAAAGGTGTCCCCTTAAAGCCAAAAATATCTCTGATACCAAATGTTGATTTTAACCTTGTACAATTAATTACTACAATTAGATTCTTAATAGAAACAAAAAAAATTCAAAAGAAGACACTTTACATATATATTTTACCCTGGAAACCCAAACTGGGAAAACCATAAACCTGTTTAGAGCCACTCCTCTTCAATTCATCATACATAACCACAATAAAATGGCCTCATACAAAACGAGAGATGCCTTCTTGGGCGAAAACCATAACATAACTTCTATTGTTAGAATTGTGACCTTATAATGAGTGGTCTAGATTGACTACGAAATTACAATATTTTATAAGGAAATTTTACCAAAACTTTCCCCGGGGGCCCATTGGTCCCCATACCCCCCAACCCCAAAACCCTTGACAAAAGTGGGGTAGGAATACCTGCATATGAATCAGGAAGACAATCAGGCTCCACAACCAACACCCCTGTGATCCCACAACCAAGACTATTTCTAATTATGCAAAGAATATAACACATACCCAACAAAAAAAAAACATGTGTTTGATAGACTTATCATCTTTCTTGGTGATGTCACTATGCCTTCCAATAGCACTCAATAATAGGGAATGAACCCAACGGAAGGGGAACTAGTGAAGGTGTTAATTATCATTTATAATGAGGGGTAAAAGGGGCATGTCTCGAAAGAGCTAGCAATATTTCTCAATAACCTTTCAAAATATGACTTAGGTGCAGTTGCAACTCATAACTGCCACCTATGTAGAAAATCCTAGTTTTTTTCCACTAGGTTACCTCTTTCAAGTGCAACAGGGGACTATCGGCCCAAAAAAGAAGTCATGGTTTGGGAAACCTCACAAGAGTTGGGTGGCTTAAGAAGGATTGCACAAAACAATTGGACCTTGGCATCGCCTCTTCACGGGTACCCCCCTGCCTTATGGTGTAGGAACACTTGAATTAGAGGATTTTAAGTTCCATAAATAGTCAACCACTAAGTTTTGAATTTAAAAAGAGCTAATGGGTTTTTTTTGGATACCTACCCATGAAATTCTAACTTATACTAAATTGTTGTTTTGTGACCTCTCAAGGAGGATTAGGTGAGTTCTTGTTGTTGTGTTTTAAATTTTTTTTGGGATTGGGTTCATAAACCAATCCTGTTGCTTAATCATGTTCTTAAATGTTCTTTAGGAACACTTAAGTCATTCTGATCCTCTTAGATCACTTAGGGGTGAAAGGAGAAGAGCATACTTTGATGAAAGTGAATTTAGATGCCTTTAGATGTGTGAATGTCCTTTGTGTGAAAGGGTAAAAAGTGATAAAAAAATAATGATTATGATTGAAGTTGCAACATGTGGACATTGTGGATGTTGGTTGTAGAGCCTGATTATATTTTTGATTCAGAGGTTTGTTTCAACCGTGCTTGGATCCCATTCCCTAATGGGGGGGTGTAGCGATAATTTTTGTAGCCCCCCCTGGTGGGGGATTCAGGGGCAGTGCCCCCAAATCGACATTTTGGGAAAAATTGATTTGTAAAATATTGTAATTTCATAGTCAATCTAGACCATTCATTATAAGGTCACAGATATGATGGTAGAAGTTATTTTAAGGTTTTTTTTCTCTAGAAGGAAACCCTCTCTTATGAGGGAATTGTATTGAAACTGTATATTATTGAAAATATTGTATTCTGAGAGAGGAAACTGTGAGAGAAAAGATAGGAAGTTACAATGGGTGTGTTGTAGGTTGTATCCCTTCATTTTACTGGATAATAAAAAAGAAAGACCTAGAAATTTATTTGGTTGACGTAGCCCACAATGGGTGAACCACATACATCTGTGTCTCTATTGTATTATGTATCTTCTGTGTTTTATTTCCTCATTTTTTTTATTTTATTTCTCCGCAATCCTTTTTTTCCAACAACTGGAATTAGAGTGAAAAGTAACTCATAGGAAAAGAGGGTTCCTAGTTCAAGTGGGAGCAATGGCGGAAGATGGAAAGTTTAGGGTCAAGAAATTTAACAACCAAAACTACCAGTTATGGAAGATGCAGATGGAATATTATTTATATCAAAAGGATCTATTTCTACCATTGAGAAGAATATCAAAGAAGCCAACAATCATGAAGGATGAAGAATGGGAGGTTCTTGATAGAAATGCACTCGAAGCAATACGACTTAGCTTGGTAGTTTCGATGGCTTTCAATATTTCAAAATAAAAGACAACGAAGGAGATGATGGACACATTGGATAAATTGTATGAAAATCCCTCGACATCCAATAAGGTATTTCTAATGAAGAGATTATTTAATATGAAGATGTCAGAAGGTGGGTCTGTTGCATATCATTTAAATGAATTTAATACAGTTAATAATCAACTAAGTTCTGCAAAAGTGGAATTTGATGATGAGGTCAATGCTCTTATAATCTTGTGCTCATTTCTAGAAAGCCAGAATGGCGTGGTCATGGCTATGAGTAACTCTGTCTCTGGTTCAAACACTCTAATTAAATTTGATGATGTTGTTGGTGTTATCCTTAGTGAGGAAATGTGATAGAAAAGCATAGGTGAGACATCAGATAATGCGTTGACAATGGAGAACAAGGGAAGACAAAATGATAGAGGAAAGGGCTCAGAGAACCACAAGAATTATAGGAAGGAAATATCCAAATCCAGACTAGGAAAAATAGAGTGCTGAAATTGTGGACACAAAGGAAATATGAAGAAAGACTGTAGAGCTCCATAGAAACAAAGAGATGGACAACATGAGAAAAATCAGGAAGCAAATGTAATAGGTGATGTGTTACAAGTTGCTTTGATTCTTTATGTAGATAATATTTCTGAGTCTTAGGTAGTAGATTCAGGGGCTTGATTTCATGCCACACCCCATAGGAAACATTTTCTAGATTATGTTCAAGGTGATTTTAGACAGGTTCATTTGGGTGATGATGCACCATGCAAAATTGTTGTAATGGGAAAGGTACAAATAAAGCAAAAGAATGGAAACCAATGGTTGTTGAAAGAGGTAAGACATGTTCCAGATCTAAGGAAAGATATTATTTCAACATGGCAGTTGGCAAGTGAAGGATGTATATCCATATTTATAGATAAGGCATGGAAGGTCACCAAAGGATCACTGGTGATAGCAAAAGGAGTGAAGGTAGGTACATTGTATTTATGTATTGGTAATACTGATTCTTCTATATCTTTAGCTTGTACATGAGTGGATACAAATTTTTGGCATCATAGGCTTGGACACATGAGTGAGAAGGGGATGTAGATACTTCACAAAAGGAATTTGTTTCTAGATCTTAAAAAAATTGATTTGAATTTATGTGAGAATTTTATTTATGGAAAATAGAAGAGAGTCATATTTGTCAGAGTCGGAAAAGAAAAGAAGAGTGAAAGGTTAGAGCTTGTGCATACAGATGTATGGGGATCCACTCATGTATCATCTCTTGGTGGATCTTGTTATTATGTTACTTTTATTGATGATGCAACTAGAAAAACTTGGGTTTATTGCGTTCGACAAAAATATGATGTTTTTGATACTTTTAAGAAATGGAAATATTTGGTTGACAATGAGACAGGAAAAAGGTTGAAGTGTCTCAGATAAGACAATGGAGGTGAATATTGTAGCAAGGAGTTTGATGATTACTGTTCATACCATGGGATTCGTAGAGAGAAAATAGTTCAAGGAACACCACAAGAAAATGGTGTGTCAGAAAGGATGAACATGACAATCATGGAGTGTGCAAGGAGTATGAGATTGCATGCTTGGTTGCCCTTACAGTTCTGGGTAGATGCTATAGATACTTCTATTTACTTGATAAACATAGGACCTTCAAGCTCTTTTGATGGTGGAATTCCAGAGGAGGCATGGACATGTAAAAAGGTAAACTATTAATTTTTGAAGACTTTTAGTTGTGAAGAATTTGTCCATATTGATAAAGAAAATAGAGCAAAGCTTGAGGAAAAATACAATAAGTGTACCTTTATTGGATACGATGTTAATGATTTTTGTTATCGCTTATGGGATTATGAAAATCACAAAATCATTAGGAGTAGAGATTTCATATTCAATGATAAGCTCATGTACAAAGATCAGTTGTAGGGAAAGAAACATGAAAAAGAAAAACCAGAATACACAGTGCTTGATGAGATCACTAAAAAAGAAATTTCAAAGGTACTAGAAAATCAAAATGTACAACAACGGGAGCAGAAGGTACCTCAAACTCCTGCAAGTGTTGTTAGAAGATCTACCAAGTTAAGTAAACCCTCTGAACGATACTCTCCTTCATTATATTATTTATTGTTGATTGATTCTGGTGAACAAGAGTGTTATGAAGAGGCAATGCAGGTAGACACTAAAAATAAGTGGGAGCAAGGCATGAAAGAGGAACTTGGTAAATAGCTAGATTTGGGACTTGGTTCAATTTCCTATAGGAAAAAGAGCATTGTAGAATAAATGGGTTTATAGGTTGAAGGAAGAAGATGGAGGCAAAAAGTGGTACAAGGCTAGACTTGTTGTAAAGGGGTTTGCAAAAAAGAAAGATATAGATTTTGATGAAATTTTTTCTCCTATTTTTAAAATGACTTCAATTAGGACTATTTTAAGTCCTGTGGTAGTAGAATATTTGCATCTTGAACATTTATATGTAAAAACAACTTTTCTCTATGGGGATTTGGAGGAAGAAATTTATATGCAGCAACCATGGGGGTATGAGGTCAAAGGGAAGGAGAATTTGGTATGCAAGCTAAAGAAGAGCTTGAATGGCCTAAAGCAATCTCTAAGGTAGTGGTATTTGAATTTTGACAGGTTTATGACAAAACAAGGTTATAGTAGATGTCATTCTGATCACTGTGTTTATTTTAAAATGCTAGAAAATGGAAGCTATATTATCCTGCTATTGTATGTAGATGACATGCTTGTTGCAGGGTCTAATATCTAGGATACAAATGTGATCAAGAAGAAATTAGATAATTCATTTGTGATGAAGGATTTGGGTGTTGCAAAGAAAATCCTTGGTATGAGAATAACAAGAGACAAAATAAATTGCAAATTGACATTGTCTCAGGGTGAGTACATAAAGAAGGTATTGGAGAGGTTTAGAATGCATAATGAAAAAATAGTTAGTACACATTTGGCCAACCATTTCAAATTAACTAAGGAAATGTGTCCCAAGACATAGGAGGATATATAATACACGTCCAGGGTCCCTTATTCATTAGTAGTTGGAAACTTGATGTATGTGATGGTTTGCACAACACTATATATTGCACATGCAGTGGGAGTTGTGAGAAGGAATATGAACAATATAGGTAAAGAACATTGGGAGGTAGTAAAGTGGATTCTCAAGTATTTTAGAGGTACTACTACTCATGCATTATGTTTTGGAGGTTCAGACACTGTTCTACAGGGATATGTTGATTTAGATATGATAGGTGATAAAGATATCAGGAGGAGCACCACAAGGTATGTTTTTACTATAGGTGGAACAACAGTAAGTTGGATTTTGAAATTGCAAAAGGTTGTTTCATTTTCAACAATGAAAGTAGAGTATGTTGTTGCTATAGGGGATAGTAAAGAGATGTTTTGGTTACAAAGGTTTATGGAGAAATTGGGAAAGAAGTAGGAGAATAACAGGTTATACTATGATAGTGAGAGTGATATTCATCTTGCAAAGAACTTAGCCTTCCATTCAAGGATTAAGAATATATAGCGTAGGTACCATTTCATACGATCCATCTTGGAATATGGACATTTGAAGTTGGAAAATATACATACTAGCCAAAATCCTGCAGACATGTTAACAAAGGGACTAACCAGGGAGAAACTGAGTTCCTGATCAATTTTAGATGGTCTTCAAGAATGAAGGTGAAGATGAGAAATTTTCCAGGTCCAAGGTGGAGTATAGTTCAACATGTACAACAACAATGGAGTTGTTTTGATTAGTCTCAAAGTGGGATATTGTTGGTTGTGGAGTCTGATTATCTTTCTGATTCAAAGGTTTGTTTCAACCAT
>ML799027.1:279050-303413 GCA_009831015.1 Picea engelmannii | reverse complement strand
AAGCGTCTTCCCATGAGGGCTTTCACCATAAGGGGACCACTTTGGAGTTCATCCATATTTACTTCTTATCAACCATGAAAAAACAATAATGAGTCATATTTACAACAAACACTATTGGTTCCATTACCCAAACCTTTGTTCTACGAGTCTTTCTTCAAGGGTTGACATCAATGACAACCAACCTTAATCAACACGATGTGGACTATATTCCTTGATTTTTTTTTATCATTTTTAAGGCATTGGATCATACACATGAATTCTTTATATAGGCCTTCTTCAAGCTTCCAAATGTCTGGTTTCAAGTGTGAAATGAAGTGCACTTGGGTGTGTCTCCCCATGCCTGAGTGGACATGAAGCCACTATTTTTTTATCGATGTTTAATGCTGAGAGGTTCAATCTCCCTTGGTACGTACCTTGATGGGAAAATATTTGTTATGGGATTTTCTTCATAAATGCATTGAATGTGGTTGAGCATTCACTTTTGATAGGATTAATGCGACTTTTGATAGAAACAGTCATGCAGACATGCATAGATTTCACAAAATTCACATTGTTAGACTGCCTGGATTTACCAAAACCCACTTTCCATAATTTTACTCTTTGTTGAGTGAGGTATGCTAATTCCAAGAGTATGCATTTCGATTTATTAGACCAATCACTTCTTCGATGATCACCTATATATCTCAGTGAGCAATTTTTAGGTGATAACACTACCCATGAGTTTTATGGACTTGAAATTCAATATTGTAATTCACCTACCTGATGAGATTGAATTAGTTGGGGTGCTCTCATGTTGTTGGATTCTCTTCTTAGAGAGGTACATGAAAAAATTGAAAGGGTTTGTTCAACAAAGGGAAAAACTAGAGGACTCTATTGCAGAGGGGTAAATAGTATACAAGTCGTTCTATTATGCCAATGAGTACATCAAACAAATTTACAACACACTAGGGGAAATGATTTAGGATGATTAATGGGATGAGGCCAAAAGAGAAGGGGAGATACTCCAAACAAATGAAAAAATGTGCATGATGAAGAGTAAGTCACTTATATTTTGTCAAATTTGTACAAAGCAATTGTTTTTATTGAAGTTGATAATATATATTTGATCTCATACTATTTGTTTTGAATTCTTGTATGCATTAGTGAATCTAGAAATTGAAGACATCAATAAATTCATTCTTTACAATGCAGAGGGAACACAACCATGAGTAACATTGTATGAAGATAAAACAAGGAAATGGGATAGTGATAGGAAATCATTCAAATGGTTGAATGGTAGATTCTACATGATTTATCTTGATCATTTAAAATAAAACATGCCAAAAATTTGTCCCAACACTTGGGTGGCTGACCAAATCATAGAGAAATATGTCGTGTTCGATTATTACCCAAGTGGAGAAGACATGGATGCACAAAACATAGGGATATGTTGCAACAACTGTGTAATAATCTCTTAGAGTACCACGTTCAATTTTTAATGCATATTTGAATTGTAATATGTATTATGTTTTTGTTAATGCTCGAGTTATTAGACATATGACACCATCCTTTGTTCCCATTTTTACAGGTGCATTTGTTCCCATCTATGTGGGCATATGGACATCATTTTTGCACTAAGGATGCCTATAATGGAAACATCATAAAAGATTGTGGAGTGGAGGTCAAGTTTGACCAATCTAGTCATGTTAGCCATCACGATAAAAACCTAATAGAGGGGAAGTTAGGTTACATTGGAAAGATACAAGAGATCATGCAAGTGGACTTATCATCTTTTCAATGTGTTGTTTTTAGTTGCAAGTGGTGGGATAACTTCAAATAAAGAAATATAAAGGAGGATAGTGATAGTGGTCTAATATGTATTAACTCTAAAAAAATGTGGGTTGATATTAAGGAGCCTTATGTTTTCCCAAAACATTGCAACCAAGTGTTTTTTTACCTAGACGTGCTTGATGGGGATTGGTGGTTCGTATTGAGATATGGTCCAAGATCAAAACACCTTTTTGAGAACACCAATATTATAATTCCAAGCGAGGAAGATAACCATGGTGATGGCAACAATGAGTGATATGTAAATGTTTTGTTTCAATATTTATATCACGGATGTGTCATTTTATTATGGGTATCTGTAATTGGCCAATTATATTTTTTTCTTCTTCATTTTATAATGTTGGATATGAAAAGTTAACAACCATTTACAACCACCATATTAAAATCACATTAAATAGTACAAACATAAAATGTGGTTTTGATATATTTTTATTGTCATATTTATTGTTTATTATAACAAATTTATGTTGTATTATATTAACATATGTTTATGTTAACTTTTTGATTACTAAAATCATTAATTGAGATATCAAAAAATTGATCACATATTCATATAATACAATAGTACATATTTATTTTAAAGTATACTTTATTTAAAAAATGATGATAATAAAAAAGCAAACCTTCAATTTTTTATTGTTTGAAAATTTCAAAATTAAAATAAATATATACTTACTTTGATGGAATTTCTAAGGGAAATTACAACAAAATAACTTCTTGCAACACCTATGAGTTTTAGAATCACACTTGTTGGATGACATTCCCAACCTTAACTAGTGCACTTGTCATGGCCTTCACTTATTCCATTCCAATCTTAGAAAGCTTGGATATAAATAATTTATGATTGGGGTTTTTGTTGTTTTATTATGTATTAGGTTTTCACTGATAAAGTAACAATCCAACTTTTACTAGCCAAGTTGTTACCATGGAAAACAAAGATTGATATCCTAAAAAAACAAGGAAACCATCATATAACTTATGGATAATTAATACACTTACAAAAAGAAATGACAAGTGATAACAAAAGGTGCATGCTAATGCAACAATAAAATCTTTTTGTTTATTATGAATATATTGATGCATCTACACCCATGTTAGATGCAATCATTACATCAAAGATGTGGACTAAATCCTATAACATTTAAACAGAGCATGAAATCCACTTGACCTATTGATTGCGAAGGAGTTTCAATGTGATGATATGTCATTACTATAAGGAATTGGAGAAATCTCATGGAATATGGAATGAGATAGATTGCCCATTAATCTGGAATTCCCCTTCTTTTGCACATATTGCCTCATTATCCTTAAAATCCGCCTTAGAATTTTGAGAGCGGAGAATATTAAAGGATTGGACTTCCTGGAATTCGCTCCAAGGATTGAACTTCCTGGAATTAGCTCCTGCCACCCTGACAAGATTCATAAAGTTGGTAATAGAGTAAAAAATTGTAAAACCATTTCATTATCAAAATTTATTATTATTCTTTATATTTGACCATTTAAATTTAATTAAATAACCTTATTATAATAATTAAATAACCTTAATATATTATAATAGTTGAATAATATAAATTAATAAAATATTTAAAAAAATTAAAAAATAATGAAATATAATAATTGTGATTTTAATAAACAATTATATTATAACTTTGTCTTATAACTTTTGAATAATAAAAATTAATAAAATAAAATTATCATCAACATTATTATTAGTGAATAATTATATCATATTGTTAGTGGATAGTTATATCATAACACTATTATTAAAATATATGAAAAATACATAATATTTAAATCATAATCAGATCAAAATTTATTATTATTTTCTATATTTGACCATTTAAATTTAATTAAATAACCTTAATATATTATAATAGTTGAATAATATAAATTAATAAAATATTTAAAAAAAATAAAAAATAATGAAATATAATAATTGTGATTTTAATAAACAATTATATTATAACTTTGTTTTATAACTTTTGAATAATAACAATTAATAAAATAAAATTATCATCAACATTATTATTAGTGAATAATTATATCATATTGTTAGTGGATAGTTATATCATAACACTATTATTAAAATGTATGAAAAATACATAATATTCAAATCATAATCATTTCATTCATCATATTTATGTATTTTTGTTTGTAAACATGTTTAATCAACATATTGTATCTTGCCCGAGAACAAACAATTCATCTTAAAAAACAATTAAACATTATATGACATTAATGGTTATAATTTTTTGCAATCACAATCCAAATTAAACGATTTCATAAAATTAAAGTTAAACATTATATGCGAACTCTAAATTTAAATGAGTGATGCATCTCAACTTTAATTTTAAAACAAAAAAAATTATTAATAATGTTAATCATTAGCATACTTATAATACATATTATAAGTTAAACAACAACATAAACATGATTTGAAAAAAAATAATATACACGAGCGATATACATATCAATATACATGTCAAATATACATCTCATCAAAATCAATAAACATGTCATATACGTCTCAAGTCAAATATACATCTCATCAAAATCAATAAATATGTCATATACGTCTCAAGTCAAATATACAATAATCAATATACATGTCAAGCACCACTACTAGTTAGGTCCACCACTAGAGCCAAATGATTTAGTGCTTCTACTACTAGAGGTAGAGGGTCTATCAATACCCATGTCAGTTAACAATGACGAAAGTAGAGTCCGATATATCTCTCCAATTACGTGTGCATTAAATAAGACAAAAAAAATGCAACTGGATTTACCATAACATAATGATAATATTACCTCTATCATCTAATGGCTCGTTTGAATTAAATATGAATTTCTAACATACTCTCCAATCCATCCCCACGTACAAGAACTGACAAGATCGACGACGAAATTATCCTCTCCAACCAAGAAATCACAAATCTCTCTATTGACCAGAGTAGATGACCACTACTAGCTCCTCTTGGAAACAACTGCCCCCACATGTACATACGTGCATGATCCATATTTATGAGGGAAAAAAATGAAAAACACAAATAATACAAAAACATAGAGGTACAACAATACTCAATTTCTATTAAATACTGAAATATGTAGAGACTGTAAATGAAAATACAAATTGGAATGAACTCGCTAGAATGATGGTAGCTTATCTCTGAGAAGAGATGTGACGACTATGTGCATTCGTAAGAAGATGATTAAAATGAGGTTTCAAAGGCCTTTTTTTCATAAATGAGAAAACCCTCAACATCCAAAACCCTAACCTCGAAAGATGAAACACCAAAAGGTTTGTGGGCCTCGATGGAGGTAGTTGATATGCCGACTTATCTAGAGTGTAACTTTTGCATACAATCTTTGTTTGGGGCACTCGATACCTTGTAGGAAAGGTATATCCAAGGAGTACACATTCCAAACATCCCAATATATGATAATATGCATCATTGAGTGTCACCATGTAAAAAATATGTCATTTAGGGCATCGAAAGGACCCTAGAATTTTGGGACCCAAAAAACTACCAAAATGGAAACTGCATGTTGAGCCAATGGAATAGGTGGGAGACCACTGATGTCCACCTGGATCAGTCCTACCCCCTTAGAAATAAATGGTATCCATTGTGTTGAGTTACCCCATCAAATGGGGAAAATTCTGTTGAACTTTAAGCTTGGTGAGCCACTTGTCTTGGTGTAGTAACTGCCCTACTTTGACAACCCGATAGAGTTGGATCTTCTGTTGGCAGGTGCCCTTAACCCATGTGTCCATGATACAATCAATATTTTCCTATTCCATACAAACAGGGTCGATATTTGTAGGTTTTATCTACTCTTCCACCTCTGATGTGTCCAATAGTGGTGGAAAATATGGTCGAAGGAGGTCCACATTGAATACTGGGTGTAATCCAAGGAAGGGGGGAATACTTAACTCAAAAGAATTGTTGCCAAAAACCTTGGTGATTGTGTAAGGTCCATATTGGAGTAGCCTAACTTTTGGTGGGGTCTTGTAAGGCATCCTTTCTGCAAATGCAACCAAACCTTTTCACCTACCTGAAACTTGTGGGGAACCCAGTGTTGATCATGCTGTTGCTTGTACTTAGCATTGGCTTTCTGCAAAATATCATGGACCTGTTGGCGGATGTGTTGAATCCATTCAATGAATTTGGCGTGGATGCAAGGGGAAGTGCTACATCAATGGGGCCAAATGGTTGAAAACCCAGGCCCACCTAAAAAGGACTATGGCTAGTCGAGCTATGGAGTTCTTTGTTGTATTTGTGTTGTACATAAGGAAGGATCTCATCCCATTTGTGTGGATGCTTGGATTTGTAAATGCGCAAGAGATTCACAATCATCCGATTGACTACCTCTGTCTGTCCATCATTCTGAGGCAGTGGATTTGGTGAGCTTGGTGTCCAACAACAACTAGAGGCTTGTCTAGAATGTGCTCAAGAATTTGTTGTCCCTATCTCATATGATGGTTTGTGGTAGTCCAAAGTGTACCCATACATGCTGGAAGAAGTTCTTTGTTGTATTTGTGTTGTACATAAGGAAGGATCTCATCCCATTTGTGTGGATGCTTGGATTTGTAAATGCGCAAGAGATGCAAAATCATCCGATTGACTACCTCTGTCTGTCCATCATTCTGAGGCAGTGGATTTGGTGAGCTTGGTGTCCAACAACAACTAGAGCTTTGTCTAGAATGTGCTCAAGAATTTTTTGTCCCTATCTCATATGATGGTTTGTGGTAGTCCAAAGTGTACCCATACATGCTGGAAGAAGATCTTGGCGGTGACTTCGACTGTGATACTCTTCTTGTAGGTAGTCAAATTATCCATATTAGAGAATCGATCAACAAACACGAATACACAATCATTACCATGCTTGGTGGAAGGGAGACTTGACATGTAGTCCATCAAGATGGATTCCCATGGCTCGTTGGGAGTAGGCAGAGGGGTGCACATCCCTTGTCTTTTAATGGTTGACTTGGAAATGGAACAAGCAATGAAAGATCTGATATACTTACTAACATCATGTCGAAGCTTCACCCAATAGAAATACTTCTATAATACTGCCACTGTCTTCTCCACGCTAAAGTATCTTGCCACCCGACTGTAGTGGGATTCCCATATCATCTTAACATGCTCACTTGCAGGAGCACATATATGACCCAAATGGCATAGAATTCCATCCTGAATATGGAATTCGACAACAACCGTTCCTGTTCACAACATCTGGTAGGTTGTAGAGAAGTCAAGATTGTTGTCATAGAGTTGGGACCACTCGGAGGTCACATGCTTGGAAGATTCAAGCACCATGGTAGGTGCTACAATTGGAGGTCGATTAAGGAAATAAATGACATTATTGGTGCTCCCTTTCTTATACTTAATTTTGAGGTGAAAATACTGCAAGTATGTGGACCATTTTTGATGGCGTCCATTCTGCAATTTGCCTTATGTCTGCATGAATTGTAGAGGCATGTGATCCATATGGATGACTGTCTCCTTCCCTAGAATGTAATACTTCCATTGATAGAAGGATTCTATGATGGAATACATTTATTTATCATAGGTGAGGTACTTATAGATGACATATGAGAGTGTCTCTCTATGATAGGATTCCATCTATATATACAACCACAAAGGAATTGGTGAAGGGCCACAAGATGTTGTCCATCAACCTCATGAATGTGGTTGGGGCATTCATCAAGACAAAGGGCATGACCAACCACTCGAAAATACCTTCTTTATACTTGAAAGAGGTCTTCCATACATCAGTCTTTTATATGGGGACTTGTTGGTATTTAGACTTTAGATCAATCTTACTAAAATATTTGGCCCCCTTGAGCTGGTCGAGAAGGTCATCAATTCAGGGAATTGGGTACTAATCCCTGACTATGATTTTGTTCAGAACTCTGTAATTAATACAAAGTCACTAGGTCCTGTCTTTCTTCTGTACAATCACGAATGGGATTCCATAGGGTGAGGATCTTGGTTGACTGTTCCCTTTTTGGAGAATTTCTTGGATTTGGAGCTTGATTTCCTCATTTTCCATGAGAGAGTGTTGATACACTGGTCGGTTAGGAAAAGGCATTCCAAGAGTTATCTCAATTGACTTGACAGTGTAGAGGCACCTCGATAGGTGAAGTGAAGATGTCCTGATATTATTACACAACCTTTTTCACTTTCTTTTGCTGCGTAGAGGAGCGTTGTGCCGAGGCCATGACCTTCCATTCAATTTGAGAGAAAATCATGAAGAGGAAAAATTACCCAGTCTGGGAGATGACCTTCCTGCACTGCTTAGCTGAGACCAAATAAATTTTTGTAGGTGGAGATACCTTTGGAATCTTGTACATTTTTCTCCTCATAGTAACAATGACAATGTGAGGTCTAGAATCATATATGACACATCATTTTTACATGTATGGTTGGCCTAAAATAATATCACAAAATTCAAGTGGGGAAACATCACACAATACCTCATCCTTGAAGGGATTGATTCCATAGGGCATGAGACACTGTTGGATGACATAGATATGTAATCCTTGGTTGAGCCACCCAATGTTGTATGACTGTGGATGTGGTGTTATAGACAACTCCAACCGCTTCATGGCCTTTGATGAGATGAGGTTCTTTTGGCTTCCACTATCAACAATGAAATGTAGTGAAGCACCCTTCACCCACATCTGTGAATGAGAAAGGCCCTAAACTTCCTCCAACTCTTTTGGTTCATTTAGCTAGATCTTGGTGGTAGCGACTATGGCATTGGGTTCGACATCAATGATCTACTTCACCTTATCTAGCTTTGAATTAGAGTTGGATCCTGGATTTGACTCTGAGGCTTTCAACTTGGCCATTAATGATTGCTTCGAGCAAAATTTATCGATGTTGTACTAGGGGATTTTATGGAATTCACACCACTTCCTAGTGTCTTTCTTTCTCTTCCCATTACCCTTCCTTGTTTGCGGCTTCGACTGGTTGTCCTGCGATTTTCCATCCTTGCTTTGTCCTTTTTTCTATGTGCTAGGGTTTCCTTTGCATATATTTTGCTGTGATGCGTTCGTAGATCCAAACTCTTTCTTATTCCTTTGCTTAATTTTTTTCTCGATTTTGATAGCATATCGATAAGTGGCTCCCATCGACGAGATGTATAGAAACTCCATTTTTGTTTGGATGTACCTGTGTAGGTCCCCATAGTATTTTATAACTAGATGCTTCTCATAGTCTATGATATCCAACTTGGTGTACAAGGTATGGAAGGTATTTGTGAACTTCGACATTGTTTGGTCCCTCTCTTGACGAAGTGTGGGCCATATTGTTTATTGGTCGTTATAGTTTCCAACAAGGTAATATTGTTCCTTGATGGCATCCATAAAATATTCCCAATTGGGCTCCGCCCCAAATATGCCAAAATCCTCTATGGATTATTTCTCATAGTAAGTCTTCCACCAATGTTTGACATGGGGGACCTCCTTAAGGAGTGCAAAGGTGATCTTTTCCCTATTGGAAAAATTGTGGACATAGAAATAAAATTCTAGTAGATTTAACCATTTTTCCAAAGAATACACATATTTTTGACCTTCAAATGTGGGAATATCAAAATTAACTTGTGCCTTGAAGGGCGTGATGCCTCCAAAGTGGCTTCTTGATGAAGATTCCTCTATTGTTGTCGACAATCGTTGAAGGAATTGGTTAAACTGATCCATCATCTCATTCCTCTATTTCATGAGGAATTCTATGAGAAACAATTTAATAGGATATCCTTCTCCATTGTCTCTTTGTTCCTCCTGCATGGAAGATCGTCGAGGTTGGTGAGGACGACCTTCTAAAGGTTTGACCAGTTTGAGTCCCAATGCTTGATACCTTGACCTCATTGGGGACATGCACAAAGAAACCAATAAAGAGTAGACCTCTCTATTACCATTCATATGGATTTATGAGGGAACAAAATGAAATACAAAAATAATACATAAACACATAGATACAACAATATTCAATTTCTATTAAAGATTGAAATATGTAGAGATTGTAAAAGAAAATAGAGACTAAAATGAACTCGCTAGAATGGTGGTAGCTTATCTCTGAGAAGAGATGTGATGAATATGTGCATTCGTAAGAACATGATTACAATGAGGCTCTCAAGGCCTTTTTTGCACAAATGAGAAAACCTTAAACATCCAAAACCCTAACCCTAGAAGATAAATGCCAAAATGTTTGTGATCCCCGATGGGGGTAGTTGATACATCAACTTCCCTAGGACGT
The DNA here is from genome assembly GCA_009831015.1 of Picea engelmannii. NCBI lineage: Eukaryota > Viridiplantae > Streptophyta > Pinopsida > Pinales > Pinaceae > Picea > Picea engelmannii. The sequence continues at coordinate 293,325 of ML799027.1, read as the reverse complement.
AAATTTTGCATACGATCTCCATTTAGGGTGCTTGATACCTCGTTAGAAAGGTTTAGCTAAGGATTTCACATTCCAAATGGCCCAATATATGCCAACAAACATTTGTTGGGCACTGGAATGTCAAAAATAAATCTTTTAGAACCTCAAAACGACCCCATAAGTTTGGGACATGATAAACTATAGAAAAGCTACCAAAATGGAAACTGAATGTTGAGACAGTGGAATGGGTGGGAAACCATAGATGTCCACCTTGATCAATGCATTAGTTGTAGGCCTAGGATAGAAGCGAGGTACTGTCATTTGAGTGAAATGAAACCTCTCAAAAAATAAAGTAAATAGCTCTAACACAAATGGGACGAATAACCTCCCATAAAAAATAGAGCGACAATGATCTAATGCAAAACAAAAATGTTCAAAAATATATTCGAACACCTAATGAGTCCGAGCCTCTGAACTAAGCTATCTACATAGTACATCTAGAGAAATTAATGTGCTTCCCATTAGGGGTAAAGTATGTCAGTGTCGTGAAAATAAGGGATAGGAACCTAACCTCTTTGGCACCAAATGTATATATTTGCAACTGACCACCAACAACCTAGAAGTTTGTAGTGACAAGAATGTTTCGATTGGGATATCTTTTCACATTTTCCAATTGGCTCTCTCCTGCAATTTCAGGTAGTAGATCAAGGAACCAGGGCCAAAACTCCCCCCTCTTAGATAACTCTTTTGATAAAATAAATATCCTCCTCTATGGGTTGATACCATAGATCGGAACCGACCTTGAATGCTTGCCTAGCATGATCCTAGTGATAGATCAATTGCTGTAAAAAGGAAGAGTTCCCCTTGAGGGATGTAGTCTCCTCATAAAACTTAAGGAGGCCAATATTCCTCAAAAGAGCATGAGTTTTAGGTGCAATAGGGTGAGGGATCCTCTCCCTATCCCCCTGTTTTTCCTCCCACTCATGTACAAAGATGCATGTGTCGAATTAATACTACTACTACTCATGAACCCATCATCGTGATCTATGATTCACATACATTTATTTTTAGACACACATACATATAGATAAAAACAAATTGAAATTATAAAACACATACATATATAACCATTTTGTATTTATCAAAAACTGAAATTAATTTATGTTTGCAAAAAAAATGTGGTAAAGTAACCAGTGTGCCTTTAATAGATAATACGCACCGTGACTGGTGCACTTTCTCAAAAAATAAGCACCACAATTTTCATGGTGCTCCATGTTATTTGGTGCATTGGTGCTACTTTAGTCATGGAATTTATTGATATTCTATTTTTTTTTTTATGTGCGATGATATGTGGTGCACTAATGCAATTGGTTCTCTATAATTCACTAATGGATTTATTGCAAAGATAGTGGCTCTTCTGAGATGAGGTGCACAGTTAATGCACATTGGTATTTTTAGTGGTGCGTCCCTACAAATGCACCACTATGCTAAGTTTTTAATAAGTTGTGTGTGTTGTTTCGTGCGCTTCATTGGTGTAGTTTATTCCCTATAATGCACTGGTTTGTGGTGCCTCGTCTAAAATGATACACACCGTTAATGTACATTGGTAAGTTTGGTGCTCCATGTTGCTTGGAGCACTAGTGTGTATTTTTAGTGGTGTGTTGTGTTTTATAATGCACTGGTCATGGGGCATCCCATCAGACGCACCACCATGCTAATTTTTAAATATGTGGTGTGGTGCGGTACGATGAGGTACACCGGTATAGTTCATTCTCTATAATGCCCTGGAGTGTTCATTGCAAAGTAGGTGCCTCTTCTAAGACAATATGAATTGTTAATGCACACCAGACATGTCAATGCTCCATGTTATTGGGAGACCTAGTGTGTCTTGTTTAGAAGTGTGATGTTTTTTTATAACACACAGGTGACGAGGAATCATACCAGATGCACCACTAGGCTAATTTTTCATTATGTTGTTTGGTATAGTGAGGTGCACTAGTGTGGTTGATTCTCTAGAATGTACCAGTGGGTTTATTGCAAAGATGATGCCTCTTCTAAGACAAGAGGCATCAATAATTCACACCTGCCTTTTTGGTATGTGGTGTGTAGTTTTGAGCGATGCATTGTGTAGTTTTAGATGCATTAGTAGCAATGCTTCCCGTAAATTCATAGGATGAACCATCAAATCCAGGATGAGGCGAACTCGCGAAGTGCACCGCGCGGATTGTTTTTAAAAAAATGTAAAAAAGACCAAATTTAAGCCCAATTTTAAATTTTAAGCCGATGACATTGAAAATAAGGAGATAACAAACAATTTTCCTAGTCTCTTCTCACCCAAGGAGGCATAGTTGCCCCATAGAGAAAAAATAAAAATGTGCACTGTTTTCCAAAATTTGAAAATGTATGGAATCTTGGTGAAGCTATCGAACAGAGGAAGCAACACTGTGGAGCACTACAAATGGGGTGGTCATAGAAAGAGTGTGAGCATTGGTGCTTGTGTGAATGGTTGGAAGCACAAAATGAATTGTGATAATCAAATCTGGTTTGGTATTTTTTATTTTTATTTTACCCTATTGCGGTGCACCCAACAATAAGACGCACCGGTGTGTTATGTAGTACTGGAATGCACTAGTACGCTTTATTTATTTTATTAAGATGCACCAGTTCATGGTAGTATAAGTAACACATCGATTGGATTTTTGGATATATGTTAAAATAACTCGAGGCCATAGTACTATTAAGCACACCGTTATTTTTGTTCTGTGAGACACTATTTTATACGCACTAGGGTAGTTAGGTTTTTTTAATGAATCAAAAAAGTTTTTTTTTGTTTTTTTTTTAATTAATTTTTTATTTATTGAATAACTAGCTGTTCTAACCTGATTTGGTGCATCCTTCATACGTGCACCGATGCTCTTAATTTATCATGGAGCACCGATATGAATTTTATTAAAAAACATGATATTTTAGCATTTCATATTAATAATGGTTATCGATTTGCCCTATTAGTTTATCACCAAGGCGTTATGTTTGTGAGTGCACCAGTGCATTTGTTTGATTTAGGTGCATTGATCTAAAAACCTCCACCCACCTGCCTTGATCCGAAAATACTTGGATGCTAATTTATTTCTTAATTACACATAAACATCTAACTTGATTCAAAATAATAATGATTTCTTTGACTGTTTTCATAACACATATGAATTCACTTATCTATCCAAAATCACTTCAATGATAAATAACTTGCAAGATAACTGAGCAAAATAGAACAACAATAATATAACACATACACAACTTTGTTAATGGAGTTCAACCAAATTGGTCTACATCTCCGGGTCCACTTCCAATCGAGGCCACTTCATTAATTCTCAAATGCTTGTTTTTTTACAATGACCTTTTTACATGTTGCTCAAATTGAGAAACATAATGCACCAACAAAAATCCTCTCGAAATTATGAGAAAAATGCGTATAAACACCTTATACTTTCCTCAAGGAACCCTTTGGCACATGTTATGATGCAAACTCAAAGTCTAGATACCTTTGTGACATGAAATTCAATGTACACATGCATAAATTGGGCACACATTTCTAAAAATACATACTCTGTACTATACTGTGTTCCTTGCCTCATTTTGAGCGTTGGCTTAAATAGGGCATAGACCCTAACTGTGATCCAGACCTTGGGAAAACTTTTAATGTGGTTTGTGTGCATCCAAAATCAATAGGCTCCTTTGGTGTGGTGGTTAAGGCATTGGTATAGTGGAGGGGAGGTCACGGGGTTGAGCCCACAAACCTCTCCTTTGTCAGTGCTTTGTTATAACCACATACTATATTTGGTTGGCATTAGTTTTTGTTTTGGTGGAATATATTTATGATATCCCTGAAATTGTAGGTTATGCTTGCATTGCAATATATATACCATGGGCCAGGGCTTATCCCTCGGCCTTTTTCCTGCTGAAAATAAATTATATGTTGTATGACTATTAAGTCACAACCTTTGGCATATTGGTAAGTCGTTAGACTTGTAGGCATGAGGTCGAGGGTTCAACTTCGGTCGACCCATAACATTTTAATAAATATTAACCGAAAAAGGCCAATGGGAGGCTTCCACATGGCATCCTCTCAATGGTTCACCTATCCTTGTATGCCATGTGTTGAAACCTAGTTTTTCCACTTGTGTTGTACAGTCGCCTTGTCACCTTGTCCAGTGAGTTGTGTGATGTGTCACATGGTGATTTGTGGTATTTCCACGTCAGCATCGTATGGTCCTGTATGGATGTGCCACGTTTCACCCTTCCAGTGGTGCCATGTGTCACCTCACTCTTTGACTTTTGACCATGTTTGACCAAAACTTTGACTGGACATAACTTTTGCATACAAAATCTGTTTGAGGCGATTTTTGCAACGTTGGAAAGATATTTCCGAGATACACACATTGAATTCCTTTTAGAGAGAATTTGGGATCATAAATTTTTTAGCATTTTTATATCCTTCTAGACATCTCTAAGCATTCTAGATCCTCTTGGATCATTCCTCCCCATTGAAATCATTTTGGACCACCAAAAGTCTCAATTACTCAACAACTAAGTGAGGGTAGAGATCCCTCACCTTTCCAATCTCGATCCACTTTTCTTTGCTTGGTTTTACCCCTTTATGACCAACTCGAATATATTCCACATCACCTTGTTGTGAAGTTTTGATCCTTCTATCAAGAATAACATCTTCTTGTAGCTTGTCTAAGTACTCAGGAGAAAAATCATCAATTGTCAGAACCTTAACATTTTCTTCTTCATCCATAATCATAGGAGGCTCATAAAGTTTCAAGTTCTCAACATTTACCACTGAATACATTTTCATATAAGATAACAGATCTAAACGAAAGGCACTAGTACCAATCTTCTCCAAGATCTTGAATGGACCATGCCAGATTGGCTTGATATTTTTACCTTCACCCTTCATTCTATCCTTGCTGATATGTAACCATACTTGATCATTGACTTGAAACTAATGATCAAATCGATGCTTGTCATGCCTCGCCTTGTATTTAGCTTGTCTCTTCTCCAATTGTTCTTGTATCGCATGATGTACACATTGGATCCTCTGAATGAAACCCTCAGCTTTATTTGTATCATCTTGTCCATCCTCTTTATTTGCTTCCCCGAAATAAAATTCCATAGGTGATTTAGGAAAATACCCCAAACACACTTCAAAAGGAGTTCTCTGAGTATAATAATGCATGGCATGATTACAGGCATGTTGTACATAATGCAACTATTCATACCATTACTTAGGATGTTTGATGCAATATCCTCATAAAAAATGTACCATTGTCCTATTTACCACCTTTGTCTTTCCATTTGTCTATGGATGAAAATTTGTTCTCTTCTTTAACTTAGTATCCATCAGCTCTCATAATTGAGACCAAAACTTCCCCAAGAAGCAAGAGTCTCGATGTGATATGATAGATGTAGGCAACCCAAAATGAACCCACATATTAGTGAAGAACAACTGTGACTTGTTTCTTGCAGGGCATTAAAATACAAATCTTACTAAACCTATCCACCACGACATATAAGTAATCATGACCTATTCTGGACGTTAGAAAACCTCCTACAAAATCCATGGATACACTTTCTCCATGGTTGAGAAGGTACTGGAATTGGCATATATAATCCCAAATTTCTGTTGCTAGGCTTGCTTGTGGCACACATAACACACCATTTTACATACTTGGAAACTGTCTCATTCATTCGAGGCCAATAACAATATTTATGCAACTGTGTGACTGTCTTACCTACCCTGAAATGACTAGAAATGAGAGATGTAAGAGCTTATTTGATTACATTTTCTCTTTCATCCCTAGGTATACAAAGCTTTCCAAGATGATATAATAAGTCTTCATGCATATGATAATCCAACTGCCGATTTCCATGAGTTAAATCCATATATACATCTTTAAAATCATCATCCCTAGCATATTGTTCAACATAACTTTCATGAGCTAAATAATTATGCTTTAATATTGTATATGCATTGATCATTGGTCTTGATAACATATCTGCAACCTTGTTAAGAATACATTTCTTATACTTAATAACCAAATGAAACTGTTGTAAGAAACCCATCCACCTGAAATGTTGTGAATGTTATAGCTTGGTATGTGATTGCAAACATTGTAATGGTTTATGATATGTATGAACTATTGTCTCCTTTCCCATTAATTAATGCTTCCATTTTTTAACACTTTGTACCAATGCATACAATTCCTTGTCATATGTTGGATAATTAATTACTACTTGAGTTAAAGTCTTAGAATGATAACAACTAGGTTTACCTCATTGTATTAAGACTTCTCCCATGGCATATCCACTTGCATCGGTTTGAATCTCAAATGTCTATTGCAAATTTGGCAAAGCCAAAACTTGTGCGATGATTATCTTTTCTTTCAATGTTTCGAAGGTTTTCTCTTTCTTTCCTCCCCATTGAAAGACACATTTCATAACAATGTTAGAAAGAGGAGCATCCTGCCATGAATGAATTTCATGTTCAACCTCCCTCTTAGAGGAAACCATGTACTTTCATGAAATAACTCATCATAGTTAGATATGATTTTTATCAACTCCTATAATATACCAGATATAAAAAGTATGTAGAACATAAATAAAATGCTAGAAATGGCATAATAACAACAATATAACCAGAACATTCACCACAATAGCACTGAAATGATATAAGAATAACAACAGAAATAACACTTTGAATCTGAAAGCAATGTTCATGGGCCTCTTCGAGGGGGCAACCTCCAGTTGAGTAGAGCTCTATTAAAATAATATCCAAGCTAGGGTTCTCATACCCTCGACTCCTATTTATACTAAATATGTCTATCAAAAGAAGCATCTAGAGGAAGATCCTTCTAGAAGTGGAAGCTTCTATTAGGTCTTCTTACATCCGACTTATTCTATTTTATTGCAAGGCCTTATTAATATTGACCTTTATTACATCCGAATATATTATTCTACCTATGTGTGGGTTAGGACCCTAACATGTCCTCCCCCTTAAAAACAACCTTTTCCTCAAGGCTAGAGATGTGGAAATTACTACAGAATGGTAGCTGGTTCCCAAGTGGCATCTGTTGGAGTTGTATCTTTCCACTGGATTAACACTTCCTTGATGGTTCTCTGACACAGACGACACTCACGCTAGTCCAAAAATGCTTTTGGTTGTATCCAAATGGATCCTTATTCGACTAACTTGGGAAGGTTGGTTTGAATTTGGCACTTAGTTCCGATCACCTTCTTTAAGCAGGAAACATGAAAAACAGGCTGTAGCTTTGAATGAATGGGAAAAGCTAACTGATAGGCCACCTGTCCCACACGCTTGAGAACTGTATAAGGACCATAAAATTTGGGCGCTAGCTTCTAACAATGCTTGATCTTGAGGGAATTATGCCTATATGGTTGCAGTCGAAGAAACACCTGATCCCCTTCTTCAAATTGACGTTCAGAGCGACCTTGATTTGCTTGTTGCTTCATGTGATTCTATGCCATGACCAAATTCTCTTTTAGGGTATGGAGAATAGCCTCTCAAACTGTAAGTGTTTGGTCAACCACATGGACCTTCGAGACACCATGTAAGTATGAGAGAACTGAAGGTGGCTTATGTCCATATATTTCTTCAAAAGGAGTCATGCGTGTAGTTGTATGGTATGAAGTGTTGTACCACCATTCAGCTAGGGGTAACCATTGAGCCCACTGATTTTTCTTTTCCGAGGAAAAACACCTCAAATATGTTTCCAAACACTTGTTGACAACTTCTATTTGACCATCAGTTTGGGGATGATAAGCTGTACTGAGATGCAATTGGGTGCCTTGTAGCTTGAACAGTTCTTGCCAAAAATTTCTTTTGAAATTTGGGTCACGATTAGAAACAATAGAGTGTGGCATGCCATGAAGCTTGAAGACTTGATCCATGAAAATTTGAGCCACCATGGATGTTGTAAACGGGTTTTGAAGAGCGTAGAAATGAGCATACTTGGAAAGGTGATCAACAACCACCATGATGACTGATTTATTTCCCGATTTGGGTAAGCCTATAATAAAATCCATAGAGATGTCCTTCCAAATAACAGGTGGAATTGGGAGCGGTTGTATTGTGCCTGGAGATTTGACTATTTCTCCCTTGTTGCATTGACACACATCACATTCAGTGACAAAAGTACGAATGTCATGTTTCATACCATCCTAGAAAAAAGAACATTTGACCCTGTCATAGGTTTTGGTGAACCCTGAGTGCCCCACTGTTGGTGTAGAATGAAGCTTAGAAGGTACCATGGATTTAAGCTTTGATTGTTTACTTAAATACAAATGAACTTTTTATCGAAGCTCATCATGGAGCCAAGAGTACCCTGGGGGAGCTGGAGCACTAGACTGCAATTGTTGGATCAAATATGAACTTTTGGGATCTTGTAGCCATTCCTGGCGAACAACTTGGAGAAAATATAGTACAATGAAGGAAAGAGAAAAAAGGGATCCTTCATCTTCATATTTGTGGGAAAGTGCATCCACAACCACATTTTCTTTGCCTTTATTGTAAATGATCTCATAATCATAACCAAATAGCTTAGTTACCCATTTTTGTTGCTCCGGTGAGGAAATGCGTTGTTCCAAAATATACTTGAGGCTTTGATGGTATGTCTTAATTTGGAAGCGTTTCCCCAATAGATAAGGGCGCCACAAATTAATGGCATGCGGAATAGCCAACATTTACTTTTCATAGATAGATTTTCCCATATTTGTTTCAGATAGTTGCTTGCTGGTAAAGGCCAAAGGTCGACCCTCTTGCATAAGGACAACACCAATTCCTTTCCTTGAAACATCACATTCCAAGACAAAGGTCTTTGTGAAATCAGGAAGGGCCAGGAAGGGAGTGGTGCACATGGCCATCTTCAGGGTTTGAAAATCTTGAGCAGTAGCTGGAGTCCAAGTGAAAGAGTTCTTTTTTAGGAGAACAATGAGAGGTGTTGCAATCTTTTCGTAATTCTTAACAAACTTGTGATAATAACCTGTTAAGCCTAGAAATACATGCAATCTTTTGAGAGTCTTTGGGTGAGACCAGTCTTGCATATCTTCCATATTTTTAGGATCCACTCTGACATCATCTTTGACAACCAGATGACCCAAGTGCTCTACTTCTGAGGTGCCAAAATCACATCTAGACTGTTTCAGGAAAAGATGGTGCTGAGAGAGTAGATGGATAACTTGATCCACATGAGAAAGATTTTCTGTCCAGGTCTTGCTATAGATGAGGATATCATCAAAGAAAACTAATAAAAAATGACGGAGAAAAGGATGGAAGACATGATTCATGAGGCTTTGGAAGGTGGAGGGGGAATTACACAAGCCAAAGGGCATGACCAAAAAATCATAATGGCCCTCATGAGTTCTAAAGGCAGTCTTGGGAATGTCTGCCTCTTTCATACATATCTGGTGGTAGCCCGAACGAAGGTCAAGTTTAATAAAGAATTGGGCACCACTCAGTTCATCCAGGAGGTCATCAATGACAGGAATGGGAAATTTGTCTTTAATGGTAAGTTTGTTGAGGGCACGGAAGTCATGACACATTCACCAAGAACCTTCTTTCTTTAGGACCATGACCATAGGAGAAGAGTAGGGGCTCATACTAGGGTAGATAACGCCTGCATTAAGGAGTTCCTGGACCATTTTCTCAATTTCATTTTTTTGGGAAAAGGGGTGACGATACAGATGGATATTGGGAGGAAGGCTTCCGGGTACAAGGGGAATGGAATGATCATGAACACCACGTGAAGGAGGGAGTCCCTGGGGAGTGGAAAAGACCACTTGATGTTTAGAAATGATGGTTTGGAGGTCTTGTGGCACCAAGGGTGTTTCTGTTGCATGTATGGAATGGAGTTGAGCAATAACACTAGAATGACCCTTTTTGAGCATCTTTTCCATGCGATGGGAACTAATGATCTCAGGTGAACTGGCGGTGATGCCTTGGAACTTATACTGGTGGCCCTCCTAGTCAAATTGCATGGTTAATTCCTTAAAATCCATGAGAATGGGACCCAAAGTCCTTAGCTAGTCTGCACCCAACACAATGTCACAACCGCCCATGTCGATAGCAAACATATGAGATTTCAAGTGGTAGTCACCAATTTGGAGACACACATTTTCACAACGCCCTCCACATTTCATGGAGCCACCATTGGCAATCATGATTTGGAAATTATTGACGTCATGGATGTAGCAATGAGTTTCTTAGGAAATGTGGCAATGAATAAAATTATGGGTGCTTCTACTATCAACCAGAATGATGACCTTCCGATGCTTGATGTAACCGATTAGATTGAGGGTTTGGGGAGCATAGAAGCCAGTGAGGGCATTGAGGGAAATGATTGGTTCTACTTCGGGAGGGTCTGAGGGAGGGGTTATGTCGAGGGTTTTAGGTGACTCAGACATAAGGGGAGTTTCAATATCTTCTTCCGAAATATCCTCGGAGATGGCCATAAAAAACTTTTGTTCCTTACACTTGTGGCCCGGGAAATATTTGTCATCACAATTATAACAAAGGCCTTTGAGTTGGCGTTCAACCATTTTATCCCTGGTCAATTTTTGGATCTTTAGCGGAGTGGAGGGAGTAGTGGGATTTATTGGTGTAGGGCAAGGGATAAAGGAGGGTTTCCGGTTTTGAGAAGATACAACCTGTTGTGCTTCTTTATCTCTTTTAGTAGCCTCTGCCCAACTCTAAGGCTGAGCCATGAGGACATGGGCCCAAATCTCATCCTTGAGGCCACTGATAAAGCATTCTTAGGAAAAGGCATCAGACATGCCCTCTATCAGAAAAGCTAGACGCTCAAAGGCAGCTATAAAGTCTTCCACTATTCCTGATTGTTTCAACTTTGTCAAATGACCCAAATGGTTGGTGTTAGTTTCAAAGCGTTCATAAAGCTCTGCCACAAAGTGTGTCCAAGAAATATACCCTTGACGAGAAGTTTTTCTCCATTGCCACCATTGCCAATGTTCTTGATCTATATGGAGAACACCATACCGGAGTTTGGCCAAGTTATCTATAATGCTGTATAAAGAGAAATAATGTTACATTTGGGTTACCCAACCAGTGGGGTCCGAGCCATCAAATTTGGTCACATCTACCCGCGAAAGGAGTAGGTCATGTTGAAAGTGATGGTTCTAAAACTTATGGGAATGAGAGGAATGGCCACCTTCAGTATGTGGAGGTGAGGAAGAGGAAGGGTTATCTGTAGGGATATGCAGTTTGGTGAAGAGTGCGGAAAAGACAGATTCAAGCTGGGTGGTGAGGTCTTGTTTGATTTCCTCCATTGAGGACTGCATGGTTGTATTGATGGTGACAACATTGGCACTGAGTTGTTTCACTTCTTGTTGGGTCTCGATGAGACCATATTGCAAGTTTTTGAAGCGATCTTCCAAGTCTTGGCTATGGGTATGGGCCATAAGGATGGGGGAACTGAAAAGGGGTGGGCGGGGTCAAAATTTTTTCCGAAAAATTATATGGATGAATGTGATAAGGGCGAAGAGATGAATCCAATGGAATAGGTCTCAAATAATGGTGAAAAAATTTCCAGACTTTTTTTTTTACACCTGCGGAGTTATACTCCAGTCTGAAGAATACTACAGAGAGAAAATGCCCAAATGCTTAACCAGAAATAAATGTGTATTTACTTGGCAACCTAAACACAGTTGCGTGACAATAGATCTTGTCTGTTTTAGTTTGTTTATGTTTCTGTCCCCAAGGGTTAGGTATTCAAGGGTTCTACAGACAAGGGTTTTCCCTATGCTATACTTCTCTGATATACGTGTGGGGTCCAACAATAGTACTCAACCCAATATTTCAGGGTACTAACTAAGGAGGATAGATCGTACCCTTGGCTGTACTACCCAACTACCAAGGTACTAGAGAGTATCTTCCCGAGTGTTTTTCTCGGTGACACTATAGCAGTCAGGCGGCGGATCAGTTTATCTAAAGAGGGATTCAGGTAATCTAGGTCGATCTGTACACAGGTGTTGTCTGATGTGCTACCACTCGAAGGGGTACCAACAGGGGTTACAAGGGTGGCCAACAGATGTGCGTTTAAGTACCACTTGTATTTCCTGTGTGTATGAATCCCTCAACCATGGGTTTATGTGCGTAACGACAGATCTTTGTGGCTTAAAGACGCCGGAATATGTCTCTACCTTGAAAAAAAAATTAACCCACACTTTCTACCGAGGAAAGTTCTCTGATACCAGTTATAAAAAGTATGCAGAACATAAATAAAATGCTAGAAATGGAAGAATACCAACAATATAACCAGAACATTCACCACAATAGCACTGAAATGATATAAGAATAGCAATAGAAATAACACTTTGGGCCTCTTTGAGGGGGCAACCTCCAGTTGAGCAGAGCTCTATTACAATAATATCCAAGCTAGGGTTCTCATACCCTCGACTCCTATTTATACTAAATATGTCTATCAAAAGAATCATCTAGAGGAAGATCCTTCTAGAACCAGAAGCTTCTATTAGGTCTTCGTACATCCGAATTATTCTATTTTATTGCAAGGCCTTATTAATATTGACCTTTATTACATCCGAATATATTGTTCTACCTATGTGAAGGTTAGGACCCTAACAAATCCTGTTTATGATCTAGATCACACCCTGATAAAGCATCTAATATATATTCCTCCTTTTGTTTCACTACCATGAGAAAAAATGCTTTACTTGCATTTACGAGTCTCTTCATTTGTCGTGTGCTCACTAAAGAAACACTAGTTTTGATATGATGAGATATGACAATATACTCAATCCCATCCTTGAAAAGGTGATATTTGTTCTCTTCACGATAAAATATAGATTTCCTGTTAGATAGGTATGGAATTACAAAGACAATTCCACAAATTTCAAGTGGCATGACATCTAACTCAACCTCATCAAAGAACTTAGTTGTAATTGCAAATTGGATTTTACACTGTTTCGTCATTTGCAACTTAGAATTCTCACACACCCAACCTAATGGATATAGTTTCACATGAGGTGTGGTATTCAAACTCAACTTCTTAACAATTTCTTTAGATATTAAGTTAACTTGAGATCCAATGCCAAATAAAGTATCTATCTTTGTATGATTTACTATAACTATGACATGAAAAATATCACTTCTTCTCTTTTGATCAATAACACTTTCCAATTTAGCAGATTGAACTGAAAGATTAGTAGTAGATACACCTTTTATTCCCATTGGTATGATCTTAGTTTCATCTCCTGAATCTGATCCCAGATCCTGTCGGTGTTAGGAACCAAATATCAATATAGCATAGAAAAACCTCAGAATAAGTACTCAACGCCTTGAAAAAGAGAGAAATTCAGATAATAAGCCTCTTCGAGGGGGAAACTTCCTTATGCCCACATAATTTTCAATTACAAGATGATTCCAAATGAAAATGTCTCCTTGGTATATATAGGAGACTAGGAGGTATAATTACAACTAATGGACTAAAGCCGACATAAATAAAATAACATTACTAATGTAATATGCCCCAATTAAGGGGTAATGAGCCACTATTTAGGGCTTAACATGCCCCTCCCCTTGAGTAAAGTGTTTTCCACAATGCTTGAGTAACTTTGGATGCTTCTGTATAAAAGACTCATCTTCCCAAGTGGAATCTTCAACCGGTAGTTTCCTCCATTTAATGAGATACTCTGAAATGGATCTATTCCTCAGCTGGCGAATTCTTGTGTCAGTGATGGCTTCAGGATCCAATATGTTTTTTCCTTCCTTGTCAATTTATGGCAATATAGTTTGAACTGGGATCTTGTCACCTATAACCTTCTTTAAGCATGAAACATGGAAAACTGGGTGTACTCTTGAAGATGCAGACAACTCCAATTTGTATGCCATAATACTTTGGTGATAATTTACTATTCTTCTTGGCTTGCTTGAGGGACATCTGTTTGTATGGTTGTAGTCTTAAAAACACCCAATCCCCTACTTCAAAACTTCTTTCACTATGATTTTGATTTGCTTGTTGTTTCATGCGATTCTGTGCCATGGTCAGGTTTTCCTTTAATATTTGGAGAACTTGTTGTTGATGCTCAATGTGATCTTCCATTGCTTGAATCTTAGATTTTTCTTTTAGAGAAGAAGTGATGGAAGGAGGGTGGTATCCATAGAGTTCCATAAATGGTGTCATTTTTGTTGCAGTATGAAAGGAAGTGTTATACCACCATTCTTCCAAGGGTAACCATTTGAACC
>ML799027.1:238682-271102 GCA_009831015.1 Picea engelmannii | reverse complement strand
AATGAAAATGTCTCCTTGGTATATATAGGAGACTAGGAGGTATAATTACAACTAATGGCCTAAAGCCGACATAAATAAAATAACATTACTAATATAATATACCCCAATTAAGGGGTAATGAGCCAATATTAGGGCTTAACAGATGCCTTGGATATCTAGAGGAATAGATGGATTAGATGTTTGAACATCTAGTGAGCATAGTTGTGCAATAACACCTTGATGCCCCTTTTTCAATAATTTTGTCATGCCATTAGAGCTTATCACCTTACCGGGTTTCCCTGTGATACCTCTTAACTCAATTTATTTTCCTTCCAATGAAAATTTCATGAAAAGTTCTTGAAAATTAAATCCATTGTTCCTAATGATTGTAACCATTGGATTCCTAGTACAACATCAACACCACCCATGGATATCACAATAATTGGACTATTCATTACATATTCCCCCATAGTAAGATTGATCTTATTACATTTTCCTGAGAAATTGATAGTTCCTCCATCTGCAATCATTACATGAAACTCGGGTGCTGGCTATAAAAAGAAATTGAGATCTTTGGCTAATTTATAGTGAATGAAATTATGAGTACTTCCAGAATCAATTAGGACTATTCCCTTTTTATTTTTGATATATCCTTCGATCTTGAGGGTTTGAGGAGTGCTAATTCCAGCCAATGCATTACATGATATCGTGGGATTAAACTCTTAAGATGACATTTCTTCTATGTTTTCATCTTGAGATGGTTCTTGTTCTTGTTTTTGTTCTTCTTCCTCTTCATAATCTATGTAGAATAATTTCTTCTCACCACACTTATGTCCCTTACTGTACTTGCTGTCACAATTAAAGCATAAACCTTTTGCTTTTCTTTCCCCCAATTGTTGAGGTGTCAACCTTGTAGGCTGAGGTGTTTTAGAAGAAGGAGCATTATTCTCTCTGTAGATGTTAGGATTGGTCCTTATAGTAGCCATAGCTATATTTTTACTTTCAACATTTCTTGACACTCTAAATGCATTCTCCAATGATTTGGGTTCTCAAAGGCGAACCTCATGTTGAATTTTATATCTTAAAGTTCCTATGAATACATCAATCAAGTGCTCATCTAGAATATTTGTTACCTTTATATTCAATCTTTGGAAGTTCTCAGTGTTCTCTGTAACTAAACCCTTTTTCTTGAGATTTATCAATTGGCTAAAGAAGGTATTGCTCCTTGTATCCTCATAGTGTGCTATCATTTCTTCCGTGAAAATTGTCCAAGTGACGAGTGATTTGCGAGAACAAAGCCATTGATACCATACAAATTGATTGGGTTCTAAATATAAAGAAACCATTTGTACCTTTTGTGTATGTGGCACATTATGTAGATCAAAGAATTGCTCCATCTGAAGTACCCATGTGATAGGGTCCTTTCCATCAAACTTTCTCATATCGATCTTAGGAACGTGGTTGGTCTTCAACCCAAAGTTGGAGTTTCTCCTTTCTTGATTCACCTTCTTTGTGTCCTCATCATGAATTTCATGGGATACATTTTCACTTTCAAGTGTTCTCTCTATTACACAATTTTTCAATCCTTCCATGATCTCCTCTTTTAAACCATCCATCTTTGCCTCCAACTTAGCTTCCATCTATTGTAGTTCATCTTTTTTTACTGTCTTCTTTTTTAAATCATTTATATCCCTACGCATTTCTTCACCTTCATCAAGATTCCAAGTAGGATTGTCTGGAGGCTTATTTGGTGTAGAAGTTCCCTTTTTTGTTGGCATGTTGGCCAAGTATCACTTTAAACCTTGATTTTGAGGTGGTTCTGCTAGACAATCTTCCTTTCGTATCTCCAAAATTTCGGCCCTTCTGAGTATGAAATTTTATTTTTTGTAGGTCTCTGATATTTCTTCTCTGCAATGCCTTAGGTCTGATCAAAATTGGATGTGCCATGTGGAATTTGCGGTAACTTCCCCACAACTTGCTGATTTGTTTCCTTTCCAGGAGATCTCACTTGTATAGCGTGCCTCACACAAAATAATTGATATAAAATTCCGAAACTTGTACCAGAATTACTAATTTCTTTACACTATAAAATGAAACTAGTCTCACTCAATTTGGATACTCTAGGAAGAAGTTATGATTTTTTTACCTAGAACACCTGCCTGAGACTAGTCAGATACCCTATCTTCCACAGAGTGTATCTACAAATTTAAGATGATCCAGAATATGAAATTGTTACCATAGATACCTTACTAATTTATGTTAATATACTCTAGATTCCAGGGTCTGAAACGTTACAAAAATAATTTTATAGCGAAAATTCCGCAATGACTCAATTCAGAATGATTCTAGAACCCTATCTTAGAAAGGCTGTATCTCCAAAAGTATAAGGCCTCAGGAGCTGAAATTTTAACCTAACGTACCTTGATCTGTCTACTAAATATAATCCAAGTTGTTCCTTATGAATCATTGTAGAAAAAATGTTATAGTGAAAATTACAAGGTGTCTTAGATGTAGCAGTGAAACCCCAAGACCTTGAGCTCTGATACCATATCTTAGGAAACAAATATCAATATAGCATAGAAAAACCTCAGAAAAAGTACTCAATGCCTCGAAAAAGAGATAAATTCAGATAATAAACCTCTTAGAGGGGGAAACCTTCTTATGCCCACATAAATGTTCAATTACAAGATGATTCCAAATGAAAATGTCTCCTTGGTATATATAGGAGACTAGGAGGCATAATTACAACTAATTGACTAAATCCGACATAAATAAAATAACATTACTAATGTAATATGCCCCAATTAAGGGGTAATGAGACACTATTTAGGGCTTAACATTCGGGCTAATGCAACAATATTTTTTTTCCACTTATCCTAGAAATTCTTTGGTCGTAATTCTGGATGCAACTTCCAACACTGATCTTTCTCATGTCCCTTTCTCTTGTAGTGAGAACATGTAGGTTTCTCTTCATCTCTCTTTACTGTAGCTGATTTATTACTCTTCCATTCTCCTTTCTCTTTCTTCTCGAACTTGTTTGGCTTCTTATACTCAATCACATGCTTTCCCTTACTAGCTTCTAGATGAGTAGTTTGTACTGACACTTCATCACTATTAGTAGGGTTAAACATCAATATAGTGTGTCGAAGATATGAATGCATACCACCAATATGCTTTAGAAGATTTTCTCGAGTATATAGAGAAATTCCTAAGGATAATACTTTCTTCTTAAATTCCTATGTATATACTTGAACATTTTCCCCTTTTCTTTGCCTTAGATGTTTCCATTCTATTATTCCAATTTGCACATAAGCCAATGGATAAAATTGTTTTCTTATTGCAATATTAAATTCATCCCAAGAAGTACTTACTTTACCTCGTTGAACAAGATCAACTTGTGTCTTACTCTCCCACCATATCAAGGTTGTGTTGCCCAGACAAAGAGTAGCCAACTGTATCTTTGAAATGTCATCCACAATGTTTTGTACTCTACAATACACTTCGATCTGTTTGATCCAATTGTCCAACTTCTCTACATTCAATTCTCCATCATAAATTGGCAAGTCAAACTTTACATCTAATTTCAATAAAGGAAAATCATGAGTATGCGAGAAAGAAGACTACTTAGAAGGATTCTGATTATGAGAAGAATGTTCAATTTCTCCATTGGTATATGATGATGAGGATGATGGTGAAGAGGGTTCTATAGGTCCACCACCTTCACCTCCTTCTTCAACATTTACCGAAGATTCTTTGTCACCAATATTTTGAATCCTTCTATATAAATCATCTATTATTTCCCTCATTGAGGAAAGTGTAGCCATAAATTCCTTAGGTCTCATGGGAGGATCTTCTCCTTCCTTTCCTTTGGAAGAAATATTTTTCTTACAAAATCTCCTTTGAATCTATGACTTATAACTTGCAAGATTTCCTTTACCAAGCTTCAATATGGACCTTATAAGCATTCACTTGAAAACACTTGTAAAAAATCAACTCTGATACCAACTTGATCTGAAAATCCTTAGATGATAATTTATTTCTTAATTACACATAAACATGTAACTTGATTCAAAATAATAATGATCTCTTTGTGTTGGGCAGGAAATTTTGGGGATGGAACAATGAGAAGAGAAAACGTACAGGGAAAAGGCGTAGGAAGGGAGAAGACAAAAGAAGATAGAAGAAGACAAAGAATCTAAATAAGATCAAGAGGATCAAGAAAGAAGAGAGAGGAAAGAGGAGAAGACGAGGGACATGAAACAACAACTAGCACAAAATAGGGGACAACCAACCGAGCATGAGATGTATCCAGCTCATAATGAGTTGTCTCCAGCTAAGTATGAGTGGTAGCCAACTCATTATGAGCTTTCAAAAGTCCCTGATCATAATGTATAAATACAAAAAGGAGACGAGATATGAGATATGAGATCTAAGAGGTCGAAAGAGAAAGAGAGATTTAGAGAGCAGAGCATTGTAAGGAAACTACAAATGTGAAGAATATTATATGCTAAGCATTCATTTTAGTGTAGAGCACAATAACGATACTCAAATATAATAAAGAATCCAATATTTTGTGGGCGTAGACCAGAGTGGGGTGAACCATGGTAATCCTTTGTGGAATTGTGCTTTGGATGTTAATTCATGCCTGTAATGTGAATGCATGTTTATATTTAAATTTGTTTGTATGTTTATCTTGAATGATGATAATGATATAGTAGAGTGAAATAACCTTGAATGTATGTTTAACCACTAAATAGTGTAACAATGGATACATGTGGATATATAACTAAGTAAAGATTTCAATATAGTAATGGTTTAGTGCATGAGAGGATCTTGTAGATATGACAGATTGGATTTCCAATATTTCCCTCACCGTTGCAGAATGTTGGTTCCTGTAGTTCGCATAAAGATACCTCGGGTGATAATTTTCCTTCTTGTAAGTGATGCCGAAAGGGCCGATGTATGTAGGGTTTTGTTGGACTAAGTAACTTGAACCTGAGATCTTGAATCTACCTATGCATGTGCCAACAAATGGTTCGATTGTCGGGATTTAAAATATAGAAGTGAGGGAATGTTTTGGAGACCAATGAGGAAGGAGATAACTGAATGGCTAAAACAAAAGAAACAATAATTTTCCAAGAAGGAGAATAAAAACCCTTGGCTAAGGAAAAAACAATGGCTGCAAAGGTATGTATACACAGACTTACATGAGATATTTTTTGGTGAATTTCCTAACCTTTTAGCAAAATGGATGGAAATATTTGTGGGAAATAATCATAGACACAAGCCAACTATGCCAAAAAAATGGACTCTTGAACTAGTTGGACAAGTGGACTCAGTAGACAACATAACTTCATGCACAGTTGAATTTTGGCTGGATAGTATATTGGGATGCTACATATTTGTTTTTCCATAGACTGTATCCATGCTTATAGTGTTGCAGAAATAGACTTCTTTAAAGGTTCGCGAGAAAGATTCATAATGTTGTTAGCTTCCTAGATAAAAATGATGC
Source organism: Picea engelmannii (assembly GCA_009831015.1). Taxonomy (NCBI): domain Eukaryota; kingdom Viridiplantae; phylum Streptophyta; class Pinopsida; order Pinales; family Pinaceae; genus Picea; species Picea engelmannii. Next base: position 265,611 of record ML799027.1, on the reverse strand, counting down.
TATGTGATAAGGAAGTGATGATGATGGAGTTGGATAGCTAAAGAAATATGCACACCCAGAGGGACTAGTGTTTGTTTACTAGGAGATGATCTGAGGGTAGGAGAAATGGACAAAGGAAGGGAAGACTAAGAATGAAGGAGAAAGATGAGGGGATATCAGAAGGAGAAGACAAATTTAGAGTTTTGCGCAGTGGGAGAAGGTAAAAGAAGTTGATGACTGCAACTAAAGAGAGCAACACAATGAGTATCTAGAACGTCATGCAAACATCCATATTATAGAAGTAAAACATATAGAGGAGGAAGAAGAAGATATTCGGTTCAATCCAGTTATATAAGAACCAATAAGTCTTTCCCGAGCCGAGTCTTGGGTCAAAACCAAAACCTCGTGTGCATCACCTGAATCTAAGACAATGTTCAAAGACCTTTCCAGAGCACCTGTATTCAGTAGCGGAAGCTAGAGAAACAATAACAAGAGAAATAGTAGCAGTACAATCAATCAAAATCAACCAGTATCACCAGGAAGAGGTCCTACATACAAAAACATGGCAGGAGTAGATACCACACTAAGATTACCAGAGTTTAAAGGAATTGGATCAGAAGACTAAGAACACCATCTGTTCGTATGTGAAACCATATGGACTGTAAAGAATGTCCACGATGATGGTGCAAATATCACACAATTGGAAATAACCTTTAGAGGGCACGTGCTATTTTGGTGCATGAAGATTTAGAGTACCACACCACTCCGTCAAACAAGGATATTAGCAGATATCACACAATCATTAATAAAAGAATTCAAGAAACCAAAGTCAAAATCATAGTACATTACTGAGCTCAAGGAAATCAGGCAAGTACAAATTGAATCAGTATGGGAGTTTAATCAGTGATTCAAAGATGTGATGGTTAGGTTAACATTCCAAACACCCGATAAACAACATAGGGAGTGGTTTATTTTGGGCTTTCTACCTCACATTCATAGTCCTTTAATACATCAAAAGGTTACATCGTAGTCAGAGGCATTATAGATTACTATGAAATTGGAATCCTCTCCAGTCGGAGACAATAGTGGAATGGTGCATATACATAACCAATTAGCTGCATTAACAATTTAGTTGGCAGAAATCAGGAAGGGGAAAGAAAAACGAGAACAAGTATGGTGCACCAAGTGTAGGAGTGAAGGTCACCACAAAGACAAATGTTTAGCCCTTGCGTATTACTTAGTATTTGGAGCACAAAACCCACTTCTAGGAGGAGGATACTGTGAGATATGAAAGAAATGGGGACATAACCCCCATGAGTGCCAGTTATTACAAAAATATCAGAGTACCCCAAGAATCTTAATCTGTAGCTTTTTCAAATTGGTGGGACATGAATAAAAATATTGTCGTGCATTCGATATGATGAGGGAGTGCACATCGGATATGTACATGATTTAGGAAAAGAATGTTGTGACATAAGGGGGAGGTAAATATAATAATCAAAGAGGATTTAATGAAGGAAACCGAGGAGGATTTGGTAGAAGTAGAGGTAGAGAAAACTTCGGGAGAGGAGAAAAAGGCCCCATAATATGCTATAACTATAACCAAGCAGGACACCTAGCACAAGATTTCCAAAACCACTGCACAAAATGCACTTACTGTCGGGCGTTAGAACATGCGAAAAAATATTGTCCACACTTGTTGGCAAAATGGTAGGCCAGAGGTAATCAAAACCAGAACCTGAATATTCAAAATATATCAGCCAAGATACAGGATGAAGGACCCAAAATAACAATTGTTACGTGTGGAGGAATCAAAACATGGAGAGATGCAACCTGTTATCACATATTATGGTACGGGGTGTTTTCCCCACTAGATTTGTCCCTTTGGTGGAAAAATGAGAAGAATGGGGTTAAAACCCACTAAATGGTGTTTTTCCTAAGTCCGTTGGAGTTGATGTGACCATTTGGCGCGTTGTGATAAGAGGCGCATAGATCTGGGTGGTTGAGATTTGCACACTCCATATTGACGGTCATTGGCCATATCGGAACCTCAACATGTGTGGTCATTAAAAATTGTAGAGTGGGCCGGGGAAGAAACCATGGTTTTGTGGAGGTGCTACGTGTCAGCCAAAGACACACATCGGGCCCAAAAGCAGGGAAGAATCAAACCACTTTTTGCAGCCCCGATATGCGCATGCACATATAGCGCCCTATCCTAGATCGACAAGCATTCGCTCCACATCTATCCCCCACTCCTTCTCTCCTCTCTATCCGCCACATCTCCCACTCCCCTATAGATTTCTCTCCCTGACATCTATCCTCCATTCACCGTCCAGCCTGTCGCATCTCCCCTTCTCATCTCCTGCCATCTGTACAACTTCACACCACCTTAGCCTCTACCTGTGTCACCCCCACAACTTCCTCCCAGCCTTTTTGTCTCTTCCACCTGGCCATCGCACACCAAGTAGCCTGCCATCGTGTCATTTTCCCCGACAGACCCTCGTCCACGTCGACTGCCCAGCCATCCCTGCAAGCATCCAACTCAGCTTCAAATGGAAGAATGAAAAGGATGCCAAATTCCATAAGTGAAGTGTTGACTTGGGTCTTCCCCCATCCCGATGAAGCAGTTATTAAGGTTGATGGTGGTGTTTGAATATCATTTCCACCATAAATGGAGAGCCCGGGAAGGACTCTCAAATAGTCAGCTCAGTTGCAGAGCCTTCCTGGAACACGATTGTGTCTGACAGAGCTCGCTTTTGACAAGAGAATACATGCACACTCTGATAGGAAGCATGCAGACGTAAATCCTTTAATGTGAATACCCAAGCATGCCTCTGCTGCAGGAATTTTTGTTTTTGAGTATAAGTATGGAGTTCTGTCATTTTTGTTAGGGTCGATGGTAGAGAAAAGCTCCCGTATTGTAAAGTTTTAGTAAAGCTGCTAGCTTCTAGTTATGTATCTATATTTGAGATTTCTTGTTTAATGAAAGTCAACTTTTTTACTCCATCTTATTTTACTCTGTTACTGAGAGGATTCATGATGACTGATTCACATGGATTGTTGTGACTGTGTTATGATGAATGTTTGATTGTAATTTTGTTATAATTTCTTTCAGTTCCTCTGAGATTTGAATTTCAAGAAGATCTTGCATTTAAGTCTTTCCTCTTTGGGCTGCTAGAAGACCGGATGTCCATATAATACTTCTTCATTCTCCTCAGAGTTATTCCCCCTACTCACCCTTGCTACAACTTACTGACTGAAGTTAGATTGAGACCTCACTTGCCTATAAATTTCGGCCTAGTTTTTTGAGTTAAAGCGATATAATCTTGAGACTACATCCATTAGACCATCCTTTAAACTATTCACTGTGATATACAGAATGATTGGTATTGGGCTTACCTTTGCAGCAATCCAAAGGTGACTTCCAGTGCTAACACAATCGATGACAGGAAACATGGTGATAAAAGGGTAAAGAAATTAGTGGTACCCATGCCAATATTCAATCCACGAGACAATAAAGAGACCTACAAAAGGAAGAGGGAGGAAATATTACAAAAAGAGTGGGAAACACCAACATATTTTTCACAACATATGGTAGATAGGCCTCCCACTGATGACCATTCCATGACCAAAGGATCGCCAGAGAAGGTAAGTACCTTAGGAAAATTTTTGAAGAGTTTCCTAGAGTTGGTCGAAGATGAAAATGCGTTGTATACATTATTCTCTATGATCGATCACTACGCACAAGGAAAGACAATCTCTACTGAAAATAAAGTAGCGAACCAACTACCGCGCAAGAAAAAAACCAATGGAGAGTTCAGGTTCAGTGTGTAGATTGGAGAATATGACATAAACAATGTGATCCTAGACTTGGGGTCCAATGTGAATGTGTTACCTATGCAGACATGGGAAATGATGGGGAAACCCAAGTTAGTTTGGTCACCCATTCAATTAATATTAGCAAACTAGTACACAATAGTACCTATTGGCATATTAACAGGAATACATGTGAATATAGATGGAATGCACAGTGTCATAGATTTTGAAGTTATTGAGATTATGGATGATATCCAACCATATCCATCATTTATGGGACTATAATGGGCCTTCGATAACCAAGCCATCATCAATTTGAAAAGGTTAGAGATGATATTTAGAGTAGGAGAACTGAAAGTTACTGTGCCATTAGACCTAAAAGAAGGAAGGAGGTACATAGAACCAACAAAGGGCGATGAAATTGACAACCTGTACAACATGATGGTAAGGATGGATGACTATGTTAACCCCACCATGGAAGGTGCATTGAGTTGGAGAAGCATCATTTCATGTACATCAAACTTAGAATTAGGTCTGGAAAATTGGCAGCAGAGGATGCATGAAGTCTCAACACAACGATGTGTGCACATGACCAAATCAGTACGCTAGATTGGAATAGAACTATGCAACCCACCTAAGTATGACAAGTTGATAGATATAAAAACATTTGTATCGACATTCGAGTCACATGTACCAAAACAATAGAGGCTGCTAGCATTAGACATTGTATTGAAGGCCACCCCAACCAAATGGTGGACGACATACAAAGAAAACATAGAAGACTGGAAATAGTGTAGTAGACTAATACAAGTGAGATTCTATATTGATGAGGGAGACACGATGCAGAAGCATACCAGGGAAGGAAAACCAACAGATCATGTTGTGCAGTGTGAAAAATCATGGAAGTCAGTACCAAGGAAAGAATGGACACACAAGTTCATACATACCCTCGACACCATCCAAAATAATTGGTACCTATAACTGGAGATGCACATAGATACAACATACTAGGATTACATAAGTCAAATATTCCAAGAAACATTTACCTTTCAGAATAAATCGCCCCTAATAAGTACAACACTGTAAAAAAATTAAACAAAAAATCTTCACCGAAGAAGAATCAATGGAAGTAATATCTATATACAACGCACACACCACCTCTATGATGGTTCACAAGTTATTGGAATGTTACAATGTGACACAGGAGGATCAGGATGACGAAGATTGTCGCAATACCCAAGTACCAAAAATAGAGGGGGAATAGACAGTAGAGGGCCCAGAGCTGAAATATACAACATACACATAGCCAATAAAGACACGAAAAGTCAATATTGGGACATAATAAATCCTTAAGTATGCACAAATAGGATATTAATGGGATGATGAAACAATAGAAAAGATAGAAGATCTACTGCGTGAATACCAAGACCTATTCCTTACTACATTACCAGAGATGAAAGGGATAGTGAGCGAGCTAGGAGAGATGAAAATCCCACTATGTGCTAAACCAGTGAAACAGAGGCCCTACATACTGAAACTAAGATATAAAGAAAAAGTAAAGGAGGAAATAGATTGCATGCTAAAAGCAGGAGTCATCGAATCAGTTGAGGAATTGGAATGGATAAGTCCCATAATAGTGCAGGACAAGAAAACACGGGGCATATAAATCTACGTTGACTTCAATAAACTGAATTATGCATGCCTACACGATCCATTCCCAACACCATTTACAAATGAATTACTTGAAACCGTAGGTGGATAAGAAGCCTATTCGTTTAGAGACAGTTTCTCAGGCTACCATCATATAAAAATTACGCATGAAGATAGACATAAGACTACATTCATGACATAATGGGGAAGATTTCAATATACAATGATGCCATTTGAGTTAAATAATGCACCTGCGGTATTTTCAAGAGTAGTTGTCGCAATGTTTAAGTAGTTTATTCATAAATTCCTCGAAGTCTACTTGGACAACTAGACAATATTTATCCTGTTACAAGATCGTGTTGAATTTCTAAGATTGATGTTTGATAAGTGAAGACAACATCATATATCCTTGAATCTAAAGAAGTGTATTTTTTGCGCATCGTTCAGAATATTATTGGGACATGTGGTATGCAAACAAGGTTTAATAGTTGATCCCTCAAAAATTGTTGTTATTCTAGACTTACAACCACCCACATCAGTCAAACAAATACACACAATATTGGGTCACACAGGGTATTACAGGAAATTTATCAAAGGATACACACAGATTACAACACCATTGGAAAAATTATTGAAAAAATAAGCAAAGTTCCAGTGGAATGATGACTGTTAGAAAGCACTAGACACAATGAAAAAAAAAGTTAGTAACTGAACCGATCTTAATTTTCCCATACTGGAACAAGGACTTTCATGTACATGTGGATGCCTCCTCAATAATGTTAGGCACAATATTGTCACAACCATGTGAGGGAGAGATAGAAAACCCAATCATTTTCTCAAGTAGGAAAATATCAACAACAAAAAAGAACTATACCACAATAGAACATGAAGGATTGGCTATGGTCTATGCATTGTAGAAGTTCATACACTACTTACTAGGCTCACACTTTAAGATGTACATTGACCATTTTGTGCTGAGATATTTGACCAACAAGACAGTGTTGGGGGGAAGGATTTGAAGATGGCTCCTATTGTTCCAGGAATATGACTTTGAAGTAGTAGTAAAACCATGTAAACTCAATGCAATACCAGATCACTTGTCACAAATACTCTCACGAGAAGAGGCAAGAAACTTGAATGGCATCTTACCAGACGCACAACTATTTTCAGTTAAGATGGCGGATGATTATTTTATAGACATTATATAGTTATTAAGTATAGGGATTCCCCCCTCAGACATGGCGATTATGCAACAAAAGTAGTTGGTAGTAGAGGCTGCAGACTACCAATTAATTACAAGAATCTTATATAAATTGGGCGTAGAAAGAATATCGAAACACTATGTTGTCGAACATGAAAGACCAACTATATTGGTAGAAGCACACGATGGGATAGAAGGAGGATATTATGTAGGTAAATACACTGTGTATAAGATCTTACATGCATGACTATTGTGGCCTACACTACATAGGGATGCAAAGGAATACTATCAGACATGTGATGTGTGTCAAAGGGTCGGAAAACCCTCCAGAAGGGACGATATGCCATTGAATCCACAAGTTACATTACAAGCTTTTGATAAGTGGGCCATATAATTCATTGGACCAATTAACCCACCAACAAGAAGATCAGGGGCTAGGTACATCATTATGGAAATACAATATCTGACTTGATTGACATAAGCCACACCAGTTATGGATTGAAACATAGAAATTGCTACGTACATTTTGTTCGAGAACATAGTAAATCAATTTGGATGTCCAAGAACATTGATGAGTGATAAAGGCACATACTTCATCAATAATACCATAATAGCTTTGACTGAAGAATTCCAAATTCATCACCAGAAGCATACGCCATACCACCCATAGGCCAATGACATAGTGGAAGCATTCAACAAAATCCTAGAGAATGCACTAACAAAAATATGCAATGTGGGAAGAGATGACTTAGACTTGAGAAGCGTTGTTGTATTATGGGAATACAAGACAACCAACAAGAATTTGACAGGGAAAACACCTTTCAGGTTGGTATACAGGCAAGAGGCAGTAATTCCCATGGAGTTCATTGTATCGAGCATGTTTTTCACAACTATCAAATATCTTTTGGATTCACGCGCAATACATGAATGACTATTAGAACTGGTACAACTTGACAAGGATAGTTTTATCACAGGGTTTCACCAACATGTTCAAAAGGAAAGGGAAAAATAATGGCATGATAGACACATTAATTTGAAAAAATTCCAAGTAGGCGACTTGGTACTACTATATGATAACAATTTTATGCAGTACCTAGGGAAGTTTCGTATGCACTGGTTAGGACCATATGTGATCCATGATGTGATAGAGGCAGGTGTTGTGCAGTTGGAAACACTTAATGATGAAGCATTGAAAGGAAGTGTGAATGAGATTCAACTAAAACTCTACTAAGAGGGATGGAAATCTACGCAATAGGGGGAATGTGCAAGAGAAAGAAAAAAAAATGAGCACACGCATAATGAATGCCAAGGGGAACCACACAACTAGGTGCAACTGCACCAACCAAAGAGACCTGGCACAATAAAAATCAATCATGCAGTAGTAATTGCATCATCCCACACACCAAGACATCTGTAAGTATGAAAAGGACAAAAACGACAGTTACAGGCGGATAAGGTCAAGTCATCAAACAACAATTATAAAAAATCATAAAGCCACCATATGGTTAAGTCATAAATCCATCATAATTATAGGGAGTAACAAAAAAATGCCACTGATACACATGATAGAGTGGCAATACGTGACGGAAATTTTAGAACGAATTCGACAATAAAATGCCATTAACACAAGCACCGATCATGCTATGGGTGGATGAGACTGGAGGGAAGGCACGAAGAGTAGTGCACAACTGGAAACAGGGAATACAATCAACCATGATTTCCAAACACAGGCTATTGTTACTTAGCATTACAGTAAAACCAAAGAGTAGAGAGTTGGAACAAGATACAGAGCTACAACACCTGTCAAAGACTACTTCACTACAACAGTGGCACCACCCAGAGCCACAGGAGCAACAAAAACTATACCAAGGAAGTGCCATAGTAGAGCTCCATCAGTTGAACCAAAGATTGAGGCAACCCCTGGTGCATCCTCATTAGAGCCGATATTTACTTATGACTACATACCACCTAGAAAGGATGACGCCCCACTAGTCACACTGCAAAAGAATATAGATTATATGTTGTTAACACTAGAAATTTTAGAGGAAGTCATTATTAACGAATACATGCTAGGGAAGGTACCCCACTTGAAATATGCATATCATGAAATTAATGATGTGGAAAAGTTCCCCGAACTTATGCCCCATGAATACTTGGAACTCAAAGTTGATCCACTTACCAATGTTTGAGCCATACAATTAGAGAGAGTGTACCAGTTACCAAGGTTTGAGCCATACAATTAGAGAGAGCAGGCCTCCTCAACCTGTTCGATATGCCACACTTCAAACACAACAACGAAGTCAATGCATGAGTCAAAATCCTATTATCTTGCATGCATGGGGGGTACATGTGGCTAGATAGGACAATTTTTATTGACACGAACTTGATAACCAGAATCATTGGGCTACCAACCTAGGGGGAATACCTTGCTTTGTTATTTGTAGACAAAAAGATAGAAAGAGCACAATCATAGGCTATGCAACCAAAGTTTCATACAGTTAGAGGGGTGCATGGCCTGGATGTGCCAACTATATGCGACCCAACCATATGATTAGCCACATAGACGTTATCATGGAAGATGCTAAGAAAGTGCGGGAAGGATCAAGTACTAGGATGGGTAATAATTGCGGCAGAAAAATGTGTAGAAGGAACTACAATGAGATGGGCACCATTCCTACTAAACTAGTTCCTACTGAATTGCATAGAAGCCCAAGATAAGGGAATGGAGTTTCACTAGCCATGGCTCTTGATCTTGATTTCCTTCAAAACATGGGTGGAACTAGAGGATGCACAATTCTTAGGGATGAGAGGGAAGCCACGCGTAGCAGAAAAGTGCCAGAATCTCTGGTTTTCAACAAACAAGAGGAGACAAATGGACAACAACGTCCAATTCTTTCTCTAAGGGGAAATAATTTGGCATAGTATGCATAACACACCACGCATGTCACCATAGTTGGTGGAGGCATATGGACCAATCGTGGAGTTTCCCGCAGACATGCATCACATGTACATTAAATCTAGGAAGGATCCAAGGGGTCCAAAAAAAATACAAGAAAACAGAAGAAGACATCCAACTAGTCATGCAGGATTAGGAACCAGACTGGAAGATCTCAACAGAAGGGGATACAACATCTCAATATGGGAACACCGAGGCGATACAATGCAAAAATGTAGAGATGGACCCTCCAGAAAATGGGGAAGAGGACACCAATCAAGGAAATGGAACGAAGGACGCACCAGAAACAGAACCAACAGAGCAACCTCCACTATCCCCACCTAAAACATGGAGGAAATGGAAGGACCAAAGAATAGGTTCAGCTGTGTGGAAGAAGACAAAGGACCAAAAGACACCAACCGTATACACACTAACAAAGGACGACATGGAAAAAAAATTCTACCAACTAAGGGATGTAGCGGAGTAAGTCCTCAAAGAGAACACAAAGAAACATGAAGAACTACAAACGAAGGTGCAGGACCAATGTTTGAGGTTACAACAATTATTGGAAATAGTCAAATTAGAACCTACACAAGGATATGACACAGGCCAAGAAGGCATAACAGAGGAAACAAAAACTACGATATCAACACAATTGACAATAGAGCGTAGAGTGCTCAAGATCCCAGTAGAGATAGTTGGGTTACCCAACCCCAAAGTACAAGAGAAGCTACAAGGACTAAGTCACATGGACATAGTCGTGTCACAGATGTCGATGGAATTGTTACAGGGTTTGCACACAGGGATCACGTAGGAACTACATATTTGAGTAGAAACTGAAGCCATTGAATTAGATAAAGCATGATCTAAGAAGAAATAACTATAGAAGCAATGTACCACTGCAATACAAGAAAAGTGCACAATAGAAAAACAAGTGGAACTTGCAGTAAAAGAGAAGAGTGAGGCTGAAGGAAAGGCAAAGAAATCCTTGAAATAGAAGAGTGAGGCAAATGTCAGGGCTGGTAAAGCCTTGAAAGATAAGGTTGAGGCGAAAGAAAAGGATGACAGAGCCTTGAAAGAAAAGGACGAAGTCGAGCTATTGGTAGAGAAAATTCAAGCGAAAATCTTATATCTATACAAAGAAGTCCTAGAAGTATCATTGGTAGTAGAGGCCACAGTAGAAGAGAAAGTATCCAAGATAAGTGAATCCATCAAGGGACTCCAGGACAAGCTCACCAGGCTGGAACTGTGCGCACTACTAGGGACACCACTAGAAGAAAGGGAGCAAAGGGAAATGACAACTCAGACAATAGTGGAAACGATCAAAAGCCTGGAACAAGAAGGCATAAAGATGTGCGATGAAGGCCCACTCATTTGGACAAAGATTACTAAAAACCCATAGTTTCACGAACTGGAAGATAAAATAAGGACTATGCAGGAACAAGCGCATCAGGCCAATGAGCGCGTAAACACTCTACCACCAACAAAAAGAATGACAACAATCCTAGCCAACATGAAGCTGTACAGTGCAGTGGAAGAGATGAAGGGAGAACAAAGGAATATCACACATAAATTACAACCACTTCAGGATGAGGCCCTTAGGGTACTATAAGGATTAGCTGTCGCGCAAATCACTATGACACTAGCGACGCAAGACACCGAGGAAAAACTCATTATTTTAACAATGCAGACGATGGAAGAAATATTGAACAAGGAAGCATAACGAACAACTGAGATACAGACATCGAAGGACACCCTCCAGAAATTTACCGAGGCATGGAGGAGCGTGACACAACAAGCCTAAGTAGCATGGGACGAGCCATAGTTGAGTGTTGGGGGGCTATTGGGCAAGATGTTTTGGGGATGGAACAATGAGAAGAGACATAGTATAGGAAAAGGCACAGGAATGTTGAAGACAAAAGAAGACAAAAGAAGACAAAGAGGCTAAAGAAGATCAAGAAGATCAAAAAATAAGATAGAGGAAAGAGGAGAAGACGAGGGACAGGAAAGAACAACTAGTGAAAAATATGAGAAAACCAACTGAGCATGAGCTGTATCCAGCTCATAATGAGTTGTTTCCAACCGAGCATTTGTGGTGGCCAACTCATTATGAGCTTTCAAAAGGCCCTAATAATAATGTATAAATACAAAAAGGAGCCGAGATATGAGAGGTCGAAAGAGAAAGAGAGTTTCATAGAGCAGAGTAATGTAAAGAAACTACAAATGCGAAGAATATTGTATGTTAAGCATTCATTGTAGTGCAGAGCACAATAAATATACTCAAATATAATAAAGAAGTCAATCTTTTGTGGAAGTAACCGAGAGTGGGATGAACCATGGTAAACCTATATGGAACTATGCTTTTGGATGTTAATCCATATCTGTAATGTGAATGCATGTTTATCTTTAAATATGTTTGTACGTTTATCTTGAATGTTGATGATGATATAGTAGCCTGTAGTAACCCTGAATGTATTTTTAACCACTAAATAGTGTAACTATGGATACAAGTGGATATATAACTAAGTAATGAGTTCAATACAGTAATGGCTTAGTGCGCAAGAGGATCTTGTATATATAACAAAGTGGATTTCCAATCTTTCCCTCACCACTGCATAATCTTGGTTCCTATAGTTCCCCTAAAGATACCTCGACTGAGACTTTTCCTGCTTCTAAGTGATGTCGAAAGGGCCGGTGTTTGTAGGTTTTTGTTGGACTAAGTAACTTGAACCTAGGGTCTTGAACCTACCTATGTGCACGCCAACACTTTGACTATTTGCATAACACATATGAATTCAATTATCTATCCAAAATCACTTCAATAATAAATAACTTGCAAGATAATCGAGCACAATAGAACAATAATAATATAACACATACACAAGTTTGCTAATGGAGTTCACCCAGCTCAGGTTACGTCTTTGAAATCGCTTCCAATCGAGACCGCTTTATTAATGCTCAAATTCTTGTGTTTTTACAATGACCTTTTTATATGTTTCTCAAACTCAAAAATAAAGTGCAGCATCAAATTCCTCTCGAAATTCTGAGAAAAATGAGTATAAACACCCAATAATTTTCTCAAGGAACCCTTTGGCACGCATTATAGTGAAAACTCAAAGTCTAGATACCATTGTGGCATGAAATTCGATGCACACATGCATAAATTGAGCATACATTTCTAAAAATACATACTTTGTACTGTACTATGTCTGTTGCCTCGGTACGAGCGCTGACTTAAATAGGGCGTGGGCCCTAAATGTGATCAAAACCTTGGGGAAATTTTTTAATGTGGTTCATTGGCATCCTGAATTAATAGGCACCTTGGGCGTGGTGGTTAAGGCATTGGTATAGTGGAGGTGAGGTCACGGGGTTTAGCTCGCAGACCTCTCCTCTGTCGACACTTTGTTATAACCACATACTATATTTGGTTGGAGTTGGTTTCTGTTCTAGTTGAATATATTTACGAGCTCCCCACGATTGTAGGTTATGCTTACATTGCAATATATATACCATGGGTTTGCACTTGTCCCTTGGTCTTTTTCCCATCGATTCAAACTTAAAACAAACTTAAATAAATGATATGTCGTATGAAAATTAAGTCAAAACCTTTGGAATATGGATAAGTCATTAGACTTGTAGACGTGAGGTTGGGGGTTCCACTCTATTCGACCCATAAATTTTTAATAAACCTTAACAGAAAAATGCCAATGGGAGGCTTCCACATGGAAAACTCTCATTGGTCCACCTGTGCCTATATGCTACTAGTCGAAACATGGTTTGTCCACTTGTGTTGTACAATCACCTTGCCACCTTGTACAATTAGTTGTATAATGTGGCATGTGGTGCTATGTGGTATTTCCACATCATCATCGTACGATCTTGTATGGACATGCCACGTGTCACCACCCTCGTTGAATTTTGACAATGTTTGACCAAAACTTTGACTAGCCATAAATTTTGCATACGAACTCTGTTTAAGGTGATTTTTGTGTCGTTGGAAAGCTATCTCTGAGATCTATGAAATTAAGTCCCTTTTGAGAGAATTTGGGATGATATAATTTTGAGCATATCTATATCCTTCTAGACCTCTTTGAGCGTTCTAGATCCTCCTAGACCATGCCTCTTCTATAAACAGAGAATGGATAATTTTTTTGAGGAGGTTTCATAAAATCCTCCACTACAAGATGTTCTCCTTGTATTGGGGTATGTGATTACCACATTTATAGCTTCAAGAATTGTTTTATAGGCCTCTTCTACTAAACATATGAGCAAAGTCCTTGGGTCTATTATTGTCCCTCCATTACCAAATTCATCTGTCTCCCAAACACACACACACACACACACACACAAACACACACACACACACACACACACACACACACACACATATGAGGTTTCTCTCCATTTATAACCATGTAATAGAATGATGATGATCCTCCTCGCATAATCAAATTATATTGAATTGACTTTCTCAAGAACGAGAGACCCCAATTTTTGACCATGTCTTTGAATATTAGAGAGATTTTCATTGTGGTAGGTTCTACATAGTCTCTTGAGCAGTAGAATAATTTTCTTCCATATAAACTTCTTGTTTGTATTGGAAATGCATTAGGTTCTTGACCCTAGACCAACATGCCTCATGAGCCAATCTATGTTTGGCTTTGGTTATCCAATCTACATCCCATTACATTTTGTTTCTTAACTTTCAAATTTGCGAAGATGAAGGAAAAAATTAAACCTATGTATGCATTCTAATAATCCAAATGGACAAGTTTCAAACCCGGTCATATTAATTTATGATCTAGCCTTAAACCTATGTATGCATTTTGTCGGCTACAAGATATCACAATTTCTATGTAGATTGCAAACTTTATAAATAATAATAATAATTTGTAGCGGTGCAAAGTAATGTTTTAGCAAAGTTACAAACAATAATTGGTTCAAGATTGTCTTTTTTTGAGACATGTACAAACTATTTAGAATAAGCTATTTTGAAGGTGTGTATAATAAATTACATGATAAATTACAAGTGATAATAATATTTATTATGAATAATAATTAAAACTTATAAGGAAAATTTATGAATTTAGTTCTCTCACACAGTAAAATATCTTTACAAACATGATGGAAATTAGAATATTGATATTAGATTTATCTTGATGATGGACCACATTGGTTTAGTATAAATTGTTGATTAAAACATGAATGTGATAACTCCAAAAGAATATGCAAACAATACTGATACTATTTTGTCAAGTGTCAATTCTTCCACACTAAGTAATTTTTTGTGATTTCCCAAAATATTCTCGTATGGCGTGATGTTGTGCTCCATCCAATGGATAGAGTGGATTGACATGTATAGGATGCTTGTGACACTTCACATATTTTTGGATTAATCCATGCCACATGTAACGATTAATTTGCATTGGCTTGTTGCATTAGATCAAGTGATAACACACTCTGATAAGACCTACAAACATTTTTATTAAATGCTACCTTCCCATGTCACAACAACTGCTAATCAAGAGTCTAATCTCCAACTATTGCTAAATTGGTCATCTTAGCTCTCCACAACTAGTGAATTGGCCATCCTAGCTCATATCAGTTTTGTTTCCTAATTAAGACATAAACATTGTCACTAATCCCATAAGTTTTTGGGCCATACTCATTCCTATATCTTTAAAACAATGGTATTAAAGAGAAATGGTAATTTGAACTTGAACTCAAGATTCATGAATCGATACCTTAAGGAAATTATGTGATTTCAGCTTCTATTGTTCATAAATGGATAATTTTAGTCTAGAGTAATAAAATGTGGACCAAATATTTAATTTTATGAAGGGATCTTAATTTTTGCATTGTTTACAACACTTTGGCCTTATACATCATTTGAGACCATTCAAAATTTACCATAAGTGATTGGAAATCCATTGCCACTTGTACTCATCCACCTATCCTCCTGTCTCTACCCATGAGTTCCTCTCCATGCGAAGACTTCCCTGCCTTCGTCCGTTGACTTGTTACAGTGTGAATGAAACCCCATTCTTGAGAGATTATAAAACATTAGTATAATATGTAATGTTAATCATAACAAAGGTTCAATTCTTGACCATTATTCAAACATCTCATACATGTATCACTACCCATAACATTACCATTTAAAGTATATATGTAAAATAAGAACGTTGTCAGGCTCGTTGTAATCATTTGTAGACTTGACAATTTTTCTATTCTTATAAATAATGGATCGACAATGATTGTTATGTGCCCCAAGGCCATTGGATTAAATAGCCATCTCTATTCACATTCTAACTTTGAGCAACTAACTAGATGACACGCGACCTATTGAGTTTCTCCAATGATGTCAATGAAAAAGTTTGGTTACAACATTAAATGGTAATTCTACACTTGTGATTATATCAATGATTATCCCAAACCCTTTGAGACTTTCCCCATGTTTTGATTGTTTTTCTATGAGATGGTTTTCTAAGATTTACTACATTAAACATCACATGTTAAATGTGGGGTATATTAAGCATGACCCCCAAAATTGTAAATCATTTTCAATCAATTCATTCATCTCAAGTGTGTGGAGACTTTTCAATAATCTAAATTACATTGAAATATCTCTTTGATACATGTATATTCCACAAACACAACTTTGTTAAAATAGAATGGGATTGAACCATGAGAAAATGTTTTAACAAAAGGAACCTAAAGACTAATCTAAATTGTACATTTCTTAAATGACAATATTTTTTGATAACTTGATCAGGGATACATGGATGTAGGTAGAGCAAGTTTCATGTTTTCCATGCAAACCATGTTATCTAGATTCTACATCTAGAAGATGATTGCTTTTAAAATGATGTAGGTTTGTTACTTTTTGGCATCATTAGTCAAAGTTGCTTGGATTCTATCGTCCACATAAGAGTTAAGGATATTCAATTAGATTTAAGTGGAGGAGAATCATTGACATGGGTAGTATATGAATTTTAGTTGGATGAGAATATATTGTCAATTCAGATTTGAGGTATCAAAGCATTGTCATTGAATGCTTACAAGTAACATGAATGTGTTAAAATATAGTGGAGATGTTACTTTGTTATTCTAGATGGGGCAACTCAAATGACCATCAATTATAACACATGCCAACAACATCTTCTTTGATTTTTGTGTAGTGTAGCATATTGATCCCATCTCATCAAGTGTTTTTCACACTTGATTAAATTGTACTAGTTATACAAGAAAATGTTCCAATACCCTTAATTCCCTCTTAATCAATATTTCCATTTATAAATAACTCCATAGACTCTTATACTCGTTGGAATCTTATTTTTCACGATACTATGCACTACTACCATCTACCTAAAATGAATAAAAAACAAATGAAGTTATTGAATGAATCTTCTCACATTATATTGACATCATGCTAGTTATTTTTAACTCACAATGTCCAAAAGTAACTCCAAAAATAACATGTTTCTTTCCTCCATAATGTACCATTGAACAACGCGATAAATGATACCAAAATAAACCATATTATGAAAATAAACACGAGATTGTAATGTTTAATTTTAATTACTCAACAAGAAACCGTCTTCCAGATTATCTGTCATAAACTCACATTCAAAAGAAATTAGTTATTAACCCATACAAACTGTTTAAACCCCAAAAAACAATCACCATAAACATTTAATTTGGATTATAACGTGGTATAAATCCACCTGAACCAGTAAATTGAGTTTCTTGAGCAGTCGTGAAGAAAGCAGCTGAGTTCATTGAGCCGTCGTGAAGAATGCAGCTACGAAGAGACACGCAGTCGAATCAACTTTTGAAATTATGATTGCAAGTATTGGCTCTCAATCAAAACATTTTCCACAGGTTTCCTCCTGCCAAATTTTTCACGACCTAAATTAACAGACGAGTATACAGTACTGATTGGGCGAGATATATTCGTGATGCTCCTCAAGCCACTCTTGCATTTTCAATTGACGATATGAATCGTGTATAGCAGAGTTAAAAAAAACTGAAAGTTTGAAGATTTAAATCTACAATGAAAGATTATACCTGCAACGAACGACACAGTACACAACACAGCAATCGTCTTGATCATGGCTGGTGGCAAATTATTTGGCAGAGCCCTGGACCAGAAGCCATCAGCTGCGCAAGTAACTTACATTTATTAGTAATGGTTGGTGAATCCAAAGAATTAAGGAGATTAATGTTTCACTGCAGCTATGATTTTAAGGATGGAAATTTATGTTAAAATGTAAAACTTAGGTTATATAAAATTTTGAGGATTTTTAAGGTAAAATGATTTTGTCTTAATCATAAAAAATCTTTTTTTAGAAAAATCTCGAAAATTAAATTAGCCCATGAGCAAAATTTAACCATAAAATCATCCATACTACACTGACTAAATTTAAATTTACAAGATAAAACATTATATATACCGACCGCATCGTTGAGTGTAGCAAACGCATTCCCGGCCTACGCCGCAGTTGGGTTGGTCATTTCCATTGTCGAGGAGCTTGTCATGGGGTTTGTCGCACCTGTGACAGAAATCGCCAATGTCGGGCGCGTTGTCGGATTGAGATTCAGAAAAGGAAAGTCGAATCCCGGAATACCACTCCGTGGGATCGGTTTTCTTAGGATACCGATCTGAATTTAAGATGCTGGTGTAATGGGAACACTGCAGATCTTTCAAGCTCCGGTTTCCGAGCTTCTCAAAGTCTGTATTACAGCAGAAGGCCATAGCCCGCGACCCGTGCTGCGCCTTTCTCAGGCTGTCAAAAACGGGGCAATCATAGAGAGCATCGCAGGGTAAAGAAGAGTTCTTGGTCATACACAGACTGGCGGAATCCCGCTTTACAATGGAGGTGTCGGAGCAGTTTAGAAGGACGATTGTGTTGTCGGGGGAAGGCGGCAGGACTGAATCCGTGTTAGTGAAATAATATTGCAGAAGTAGTTGTGGGATGGGTTTCAGGGAAGAACAGGCGGATTTTGAGGAATCCCTAATGGTGATAGTCTTTGATACATAGTCGACATCTTGGACCAGAAACGGCCCACGGGGAGTCGGAAGCAGGAGAACGCTATTACCGTCCACGTTTTTCTTGCAGCGCAGTAGATTTCTGTAGGGGAAAACTCCGCAGCCTTTTTCCGGCCCGAATGGCCGACGAAGGGTTATGTTTCCGCAGGAGCTGTGGCACTTTTCGCCATTAATGCTGCTGCTACAACTGGACCTCACTGCAATTAAGATGCATGTTATTCTTATGATCCAACGTGAGATTTTGGATCCGTCCATGCTTCTTGCCCTTCAATATACAAAAACAAATCTTCAATAAACAAAAACAAATCTGCAAGAATTGACCGTTGTCCTAATTACTGACTGCACTGCCTGAAATTTCATGGCGTTTGGCTGGGCTGGTAGTAAAGATGAGTAATAGCTGGTGTGGGTGAGATCGGATCAGAATATAATATCCATTTTTAGGGTTTGATGTGGCGATATTATCTGTGCGAATCTAATTACTTGTTGGTTTAGCTTAACGTGTGCGTTGATTGGTCTTCCATCAACAACTACTCAGTGTCGGATGCTTGTAGACTGGGAATGTCATTCTCACACACTTCAGCTTCTTCGCATTATATGTTTGTGTCGGGCGTTTACGATTTGAAATATCTAAACATTTGACAATTGTGTCGGGCGCTTAAGCATTTGACAATTCCAGATTCTGATGGGTAACCTACGCAGGAATTCGTTCGCCTTCTCACTGCTTTGTGTGTATTGGTCGTTCTGGTTTGGAGAACAACTCCCAAGCCAACTTGCTATCTTCATATTTTTATTTTTATTGCTTTCCTTATGACATCTTTAAGTCAATTTTTGGTTTTGGTTTTTATTGCTTTCCTTATCACATTTTTAACTTTATTACTAAAATGCAGCATCATTCAATTAGATGATAGGTTTCACATTGACTTTAATCAAAACATGCCTATAGTAGAATAGGGCCCTTCAACCTTTTTTTTTCTATAAAAAAAAACTTATATTAGTATAATATAGTAAACTCTGTTAGAATAGGGCCCTTCAATCTATTCGTTGAGGCTACGAGTTGGTTAAAACACTTATGGGAAGCCTTCTCTAAGTTATAATCTAGTATGAATTCCATGCTCTATAGATTTTGCTAAGTTCAAGGTTTTTAAAAAGTAGAAGTCTATTTTTAGCACTAGTTTAAACGTTTTATTTTTGGATTGTTTTTTAGCAACTTTTTCCTTTCGATTTTGTTCAAATTGGGTGATGAATGGCTGGATTTGCAGATTAGAGTGGTTAAGTTTGTATCAAATTTACATATCATGTCAAAAAACTCAAAAGGTCTATCTTTCTATGTGTATGAGTCATGTACAATATTTTAATGAAAATTTTTTCACATTTTGTCTTAGAGTTTACCCATGTATACATACCTTACTTCCCTGATTTTTAAGGTAAAAACACATGTTTATTTCATTGATGAGTCATGATTAATGTACAATATTTTAATGAAAAATTCTTCACATTTTGTCTTAGAGTTTACCCAGGTAAACATACCTATTTTCAAGGTAAAAACACATGTTTATTTCCTTGATTTTCAAAGTACACTCAAACCTTTGCATCAAAATGGTACACTCTTGTAAAGACATACCAAATATGGTGCAGAGAAGATATATGTTGTGGGATGGGTATTCCCATGATTGAGAGAAAGGATGAAGGGATGAGTCAAAATTTTGGATTTTGAATCTTCCCTTCGCATTTTCCTCTCAATCTTCCTCTCCATAGTTTATTTGTTTTCTCTCCTCTCCCCCCTTCATAGTTACCACATGATTCTACACATTAGGTTCTATTGTTCCCTTCACGGTGACCTTATGGTTCCTCACACTATGTTCTACAAATTACACTCTTATCAATGGTAATTGAAATGTCTTGGAAGAATGACATTGGAATTGTGTGTAAATACAACAACAACTTCATAACACATAGTTTTTTTTATCAAATACAATATCATGACACTATAATGATGCTAAAAAGACGCTCTATCCTATGAAAAAGACACTACTTTGAGTCACTAAGATGCAAATACAATGCTTTCGATGCACAATAGATTAAAGCAATGCACTCATGACACATTTATGATGCTACTGTGGTGCACATTGATGTAGAAATGGCATCAACACAATGCAAAGTAAAATAATTAAATTTTTGTATCTTTATCATTTTTACACCTATGATGCAAAAAAACACACAAATGTTATGCAAATCATGTCACAAAATTTTGATGCACACTGGAAAAAAAAAAAAAAACTAGACTAGAGGAGAATGGGTGTTATGGAAGACTAAACTCTAACATATGACTAGGGTTCAATAAAAAAATATAAACAAGAAGATATATAGCACTCTATCGAGGATAATGGGTGTTATGGAAGAATAAACTCTAACATATGACTAGGGTTCAATAAAAAAATATAAACAAGAAAATATATAGCACTCTATCTTTCTCTTAGTTTACCCTACACTAATTTTGAAATAACTACCAAGGTAGTTAGAGGACTTAATGAATGATCAAACGATTGGAGAAAATATTGATGGGTTGTCCTCGCTCCAATTCTCTTGCTCCTCCATGGGATTCTAAACCTACACACAAGGAAAAAAACCTTCCTCACACCTATCTAGTAGTTATAACGAAATTAATTCAATAACTAACTAATTAGATCAAGTCAGGAGAAACAAAGACAACACTAGAAACTGATAATCAAACATGTGCATGAAAGGAGACAATATCTAGCAGGGGGAAATAAGAGAGATTTCTATTTTATAAATGAAAAAAATAATAAAAATAAAGTATACCTGACTTATGTCATTGACACTGCCCATAACCACTATCTGGATTCCTCTTACCTGAGGCCACTTAGGACTGCTCAAGCTCCAGTGTTTCTCTCCACTTGAAGAAGAGAAAGACCAAGAATTCTTAGATCTCTCTCTTGGAAAGTGGGAGATGGAAGATGATGAGGATGGAATAACTCATGGAGTTTCTAGTCATAAAAACCTCAGGGAAATAACTTTGACTTCTTTGTATCAGATGATAACTCTGATATCACAGGAGTAGTGTGTAAGTTTTCCTCCTTTGAGGTATTATTTATACCACTTCAAGGTGGTTGACAATGTTTCCTAAAGGAATTAACAAGTTATGAAACTAATTTTCCTATAAACTTTGTGCGGGAGAACATAATTTTCATGAAATTATGTATTTTTAACTCACTTGCGAGTGCACTCACACCTTTCCCTAAGGAAACTAGTGAGTACTCACACTCTTTATGAAGGAAACAAGTGAGTATATGCAAAGGAGGTTC
This sequence comes from Picea engelmannii, assembly GCA_009831015.1. Taxonomy (NCBI): domain Eukaryota; kingdom Viridiplantae; phylum Streptophyta; class Pinopsida; order Pinales; family Pinaceae; genus Picea; species Picea engelmannii. Next base: position 243,655 of record ML799027.1, on the reverse strand, counting down.
ATTTGGCATAAGTAGGAAAATAAACAATAAACTAAATTCATGTAGAGTGTGTATTAGGGATATTATATTGCATATTGGATAAAATGAGGTGGCCAAATATGCTATAACATGTGCCCCCTAATGTGTGAGGTCAGAAAAGAAATGAATGGTTGAAATACATTATAATATGGTGGAGGAAGCTACTAAGTGGGGCCTAGAAGATTTAACCAAACATTGGGTCAGGGAAGTGATCCAGATGGATCTCAGTGGCCTCCCACCTATTCCAACTGGCTCATTTTGACAGTTTTCCAGTTGGGTAGTTTTTTCCTAATTTTTGGGTCCTTGACTTCTGAGGTCGTTTTGAGGCCCTAAACAATGTTTTTAGGGCTCACCACAGTCAGATCGTAGTAATATTCAAAGTATTATGACAACATGTGTAGTCCTCAGATAGACCTTTCCAATAGGCTATCATGCGCCTAAAATGAAGATCGTATGCAAAAGTTACGACCCCGAGAAGTTGATGTACTAACTTACCCAAACGGGGCCCACATGACTTTTGGTGCTTCATCTCCTAGGGTTAGGTTTTTGGATGTCTAGGGTTTTTGACATTCCTATTTATTGTAAAAAGGCCTTCAAAACCTCATTGTAATCATCTTCATGCAAATGAGTGCAGCCATCACATCTCTTCTCAAAGATACGCCGCCACCATTCTAGCAAGCTTGTTTTCTGTTGCTTTTATAGTTTGAGCTTATTTCCTTATTGAATAGAAACCAATTTTATTGTATATCTATTATTTTTTGTTAAGCATATTTTGATAATAATCTGTATTCATTTTGTTCTACTCATAAAATATGGATCAGTGGTATCAGAGTAGTTTTCTCCTTGTTGTTCTTAATGCATGTCCTCAACGAGGTCATGGTACAAACAATTGGATCTCGAGCTTGTTTCTCTTGAGGAAAAAATCTCTTACACACTCAAGCGACCTCTCATGGTGGGAGAAAATAAATATGATGGGATAGGAGATCCCTTCAAAATGTTGCTCAAGGAATCCCTCACACAACAGAGGAACGAGATGATTGATAGTTTTGCGCAAATCCTTCGACGACTACCAACAAGTGACACGTCTTCCTCAAATGGAGCTGCCACCCCCTTAAAGGTACAAATCAACTTTGATATTCCTATATTTGAAGGTCATATAGACGCAGATGTTGTAGAAAAATGGTTGAATCTACTAGAAGGGTATTTCTTTGTCCATAGCTTCTTGAATAGATAAAAAATTACTTTTGCGCTCCTCAAATTCATTCCCCAGGTCAAAGATTGGTGGGAAAATTTCTGTGGGCAGAAGGAAATAAAGGAACCCTCATTATTTATAGTCGAGGTCACCTAGGAGTCCTTCAGGGATGCTATTAAGGAACAATACTACCCTATTGGAAGTTATGACGACCTGTACAAAAAATGGACCACACTGTGGCAGGAAAGAGACCAAGCAGTGCCTGAGTTCACAAATATCTTCCATACCTTGCACACCAAGTTGGGTATAAAATATTCTAAGAGACATCTGGTGCTTAAGTATCGCGGTGGTTTGCATAGATACATCGAGACTGAAATGAAGTTTCTAGACATCTCATCCTTGAGTGCGGCCTACTGATATGTCATCAAAATCGAGCAAAAGCTCAAACAAAAGACGCGACAATTTGGGCCTGGGAACCCATCACAACAAAATCTAGGAAAGGGTGGACCCAACCTGCAAAACAAAGGATAGAGCAAAGATGGACCACCTCAGGACAACCATTCCATCCCACAAGCAAAGAAGGACATCGAAAAGACAAAGAAATATATTGGGAAGTGGTGCGACTTCCATAAGAGCCCCTTGCATAACACTGTTGATTGTCGCTCAAAGCAGTCGTTGGTGGATGAGGTGAAAGTCTATGAATCAGATGTGGGTTCCGACTCTAAGTCAAAACTAGAAAGGGGGAGACAGATCATTGATGCATAACCCATTGTTATCATTGTTACCACCAAGCTCCAACCTAGTGAACCAGACGAGCTAGAGGAAGGTGAGCACCTTTTTCATTCAAAGATGTGGGTGAAGGGTACTCCATTTCACTTCATCATTGATAGCAGTAGCCAAAAGAACCTCATCTCAGTAGATTTTTTCAAGCGACTCGCCCTGCCGAAAATTCCACACCCGCAACCCTACACCATCTGATGTCTCCGCCAAGGAAGCGACATCCGCGTCAGCCAACAATTTTTCCTATAATATGACATCAAGCCCATCAAAGACAAGGTATTGTGTAATGTTTCCCCTCTCGAATTTTGTAATGTTCATTTGGTCCAACTATATTTATGGAAACACCATGTTGTGTATGAGTCTAGGCCTTGCAGTGTTATTATTACTTTGAACAAGAAATTATACAAGATACATGAGGCAATCCCACCTAGTGTTATTTCCTTGATCTTTTCCAATAAATGAAGGAAGGTCATCTCTTAGACGAGGAATTTTGTCTTCTTCGTGATTCACTCTTAGAATGAGTGAAAGATCACAGCCACATCCAGGGTCTCTGCAGTCGACCTCTCCAAACAACATTAGCAAGTGGATAAGGTCATGGAAGAATAATCATATATCTTCTCTTCACCTACTAGGGTACCTCTACTCTATCAGTTCAAGCACCCCATCGATCTAACACTCGATGCACCATTGCCCAATGGGCCAGTTATCACTGCTCTCTGTTAGAGAATGAGTAGATAAAGCGACAGATCCAAGAACTTCTCCACAAGGGGAACATCTGTCCCAACTCATCACCTTGTGGGAGCCCACTCATGCTGGTACAGAATAAAGATGGAACCTGGCGACTCTGCATTGATTACCCAGGCCTGAATAAAATTACAGTCAGAAACCAGTACCTGATTCCCTAAATCGATGACCTCCTTGATCATCTCACGGGGGCCAAATACTTCAGTAAGATTGATCTGAAGTTTGGCTACCACCAGGTCCCGATAGAACAGATAGATGTATGGAAGACCGCCTTCAAGTCAAAGGAAGGTATTTTTGAATGGTTGGTCATGCTCCATGTTTTGAAAAATCCTCCAACCACTTTCATGAGGATGATGGACGATATACTGGAACCATTCACCAATAATTTTGTAGTGGCACATTCTCATTTACAACAAGACTTGGGAAGAACACTTGCAACGTATTCAATAGGTTTTGCACACCCTAGGGCAACACAAGCTATACACCAACTTGGAAAAATTCTCCTTCGGCGTGGATAGGTTCCATTACTTGGGCTACATCATTGATCAACATGGATTACATCTATATCTAGCCAAGATCCAAGTCATATGTGACTGGCCAGTCCCAATCACACTCACTGAGCTTCAAATCTTCTTGGGGCTTGCCAATTTCTACCGCAGGTTCATGTTGGGATTCTTCCATATTTCATGGGCCCTCATCCAAGTAACCAGGGGTGGTGGTAAGGAGAAATTTGTGTGGGGTCAGTACCAACAACAAGCTTTCAATGATTTGAAGCAATGCTTGTGCTCAACCCCAGTACTTTCACTACTAGACCTGCAACAACCGTTTGAGATCAAGACAGATGCTTCAGACTATGCTTTGGGTGCCATTATCACTCAACACGACCACCCCATGGCCTATAATAGTGAGACACTATTAGATGTTTTCCATAAGTACCTTACTTATGACAAAGAAATGTACTCCATTGTGAAAGCCTGCCACTAGTGGAGACATTACATTATTGGGAAGCACAGAATCATCCACACTGATAATAAGCCACTACAGTTCATGCAAACATAAGGAAAATTGCAGAATGACTACCATTAGAAGTGGTCCACATACTTGCATCAATTCCACCTCAACATCAAGTATAAAACAAGAAGAACCAACCGTGTCGTTGATTGCCCCAATAGATTTCCAGTCGCAACACTCACCACAATGCTAGACTCTTGTGACCATGAGACCTCTGGATGGCCCCAACTCTATGAGACAGACCCAGACTTCACCACCACCTACCAAATGTTGAGTGCAAACGCAATTGTCACTAATTTCCATCTTCAGGATGGGTCGTTGTGTCATCTGGGCCATATCTTCGTTCCATCAAGCGAGTGAGCGAAGCTAATTTGGGAATCCCACTACAGTAGGGTGGAAGGACACTTTGGTGTCGAAAATACAATGACAATGTTGCAAAAACATTTCTATTGGCCGAAACTTCGACAAGAGGTCAACAAGTATATCGGGTCTTGCACTGCCTACACTATTTCCAAACCGACTACTAAGAAACAAGGTTTGTACACCCCTCTTCCTACTCTTGATAGGCCATGAGAATCCATATCAATGGACTACATGTCAGGCCTCCCATGCACTAAGCGGGGAAACAACTGTGTTTTTTTGGTTGTTGATCACTTTTCTAAGATGGCGATTTTGGCCGCCTGCAAGAAGAGCATCATAATAGAGTCCAATGCTAAGCTCTACTTTGAACGAGTCTGGGTACATTTTGGAATCCCACAAACCATTTTCTCAGCTCAAGACAGTTGATTTCTCAACACATTCTAGTCGAGCCTCTGGTCATTGTTGGACACCAAACTCACAAAATCCACGACCTTCCACCCCCAGAAAGATGGCCAAACTGAGGTCGTAAATCGAATTATCGTGCATATCCTATGCATGTATAATTCCAATAGCCCTTGCACATGGTATGAGATTCTTCCTTATGTCCAACATAGTTACAATCGAGCCCTGCATAGCTCAACCGACCACATCCCCTTTCAGGTGGGGTTGGGATTCCAACCATTGGGTCCCCTAGATGTTGCACTACCCCTTCCAGTCACCTTGGTCGATGTTAAGCCCTAATATTGGCTCATTACCACTTAATTGGGGCATATTAGATTAGTAATGTTATTTTATTTATGTCGGATTTAGGCCATTAGTTGTGATTTAGATTAGTAATGTTATTTTATTTATGTCGGCTTTAGGCCAT
>ML799027.1:197470-215930 GCA_009831015.1 Picea engelmannii | reverse complement strand
GCAAGGCCATAACTCTTAAACCGTGAGGAGTTATGTGACGTTCCACATACCACCAGAAATGGAATGACATGTAATATCCATATAGAATAGTATTACTTGCAAATATATCAAAACTCATACCATTATACATCAAACAAAATTGGGTCCTTTACCCAAACCTGGGTTCTCCAACTTCACATGGCCATAACTCTCTAATAGTGAGGATTTATGTGATGTTCCACATACCACCGGAAATGGAATGACATGTACTACCCATATAGAATAGTATTACCTTAAAATATATTAAAACTCATACCATTATGCATAAAACAAACTTGGGTCCATTACCCAAACCTTTGTGCTACCAGACTTTCTCCAAGGGTTGAAATCAATCACTAAGGGTTGACATCAATCTACAATACCACTCTCCAATGGTTGCCATCAATGAAAACCAAAAATACATACCAACTTCCATCAAACTAAGCCAATTGTCTGACACTATCATGTTGAAGGGGAAACACCATATGAAGATGATCCACGAAACATTCAGATTATAGAGATTGAGGGAGAAAGAGAGGTTGAAGGTCCATATCCGGAGTCAAAAGTATTTTTTGCACCAATAAAAGTTAAGAAAATCAACATTGGGATGAATGAAAATCCTAAAATGGCGAGTATTGGAGACTATTGGGATGAGCAAACAGTAGAAAGAATAACAAAGTTACTGTGCAAATACAGTGACCTATTTCCAACGACCTTTATAGAGATGAAAGGAATGGCAGGGGAGATATGTGAGATGAAAATACCCCTCAAACACAAGGCTAGACTGGTCAAACAAAGACCTTACAGACTGAATCCAGTGTATAAGAAGAAAGTAAAAGAAGAAATTGATCAAATGTTGGAAGCTGGTATTATAGAACCAGTAGAGGAATCTGAATGGATCAATCCTATGGTATTCCAAGAAAATAATCAAGGGGGGATAAGGATTTGTGTGGATCTAAGGAAACCTAATTATGCTTTCTTACATGACCCTTTACCTACCCCTTTTACAAATGAGGTCTTAGAGAATGTGGGAGGCCAGGAAGCATAATCATTTACAGATGGATTCTCAGGTTACCATCAGATAAAATAGCTCCAGAGGACAGGTATAAGACTAATTTTTCTACAGAATGGGGATCCTACCAATATACAGTCATTCCATTTGGGTTGAAGAATGTACCAGCCATTTTTTCAAGAGTAGTCAAAGTTGCTTTCAAGGAATTCATACATTAGTTTCTAGAAGTATATTTGGATGACTGGACTATATATAGTATGTTAAAAGACCACATAGTCCTAATGTTGGAAAGATGTAGGAAATGTCAGATATCATTAAACATCAAGAAATGCATTTTCGATACACCTTTTGGAATATTGTTGGGACATATAGTGTGTAAACAAGGTTTACTAGTGGACCCTGCTAAGATTGCAGTAATTTCAAATTTACCACCACCAAATTTAGTGCGCCAGTTAAGGGAAACACTAGGAAATACATGCTATTACAGGAAGTTTATAAAGGGGTATGCATAGATTGCTGCAAGAATGGAAAAAATGATAAAAAAAGACACTGAATTTCAGTGTAATGAGGACTGTCAGCAAGGATTGAACACTCTAAAGGAAAAGATGGTGACATCACCTATATTACTATTTCTAGATTGGGAAAAGACATTTCATGTGCACGTAGATGCATCAACCATAGAACTTGGAGAAATTATGCACAACCAGGAGAAAGGGACTTAGACCATCCTATAGCCTTTACAAGCATAAAGTTGTCAGAATATGAGCAGAATTATAACACCACAGAAAGAGAAGGCCTAGCCATGGTATATGCACTTCAAAAATTCAGGCATTATTTACTGGGTAAACACTTTAAAATGTTCACATACCATTCTGCCCTCAAATATCTAGTAAATAATCCATTTTTGGGGGGCAGGATCTGCCGATGGTTATTATTATTCCAAGAATGTTATTTAGAATTGATAGTCAAACCAAAGAAGATGAATGCAAGACCAGATCACCTATCAAGGGTAACTAATGGAGAATAACCTGGTAACTTGGAAGACAACTTCTCTGATGCAAAATTACTTTTAGTATATTTAGTTGATGAATAATTTGTTGATATTATTGAATACTTAAGTATAGGGTTTGTGCCACATGAATTTAGCATTGTGCAGAAGAAAAATATGGTAGTCAAAGATACAAACTATCAACTCATTGCAGGACATTTGTACAAGATGGGCGAAGATAGAATTTTGATGTGTGTATTGGAACATGAATGACCCAGAATTTTAGTAGAATATCATGAAGGTATAGTTGGAGGATGATATGTAGTAAAAGATACCGCATAGAAGGTATTGTGCATAGGATTATGGTGGCCAACAATCCATAAATATGCCAAGGAATATTGCTTGTAATGTGATGTCTGTCAGAGGGTTGTAAAACCCAACAGAAGGGATGAGATGCCTCTAAGACCACAAGTGACTCTGCAGGTATTTGAAAAATGGTAAATAGACTTCGTTGTACCTATTAATCCACCAACAAAGAGGTCAAGAGATAGATATATCATTACTATGATTGAATACTTAACAACATGGGCATAAGCAGCACTAGTCAAAGAATGTAGTACAAAGACAACAACACACTTCCTATTTGAGAAAGTGATCACCAAATTTGTATGTCCTGAGATTTTAATGAGTGACCAAGGTGCTCATTTTGTTAATAATACCATCATGGTTATGACCAAGGAGTTTGAAGTCTATCACTAGAAGAGCACACCATATCATCCTCATGCAAATGGAACAATAGAATCTTTCAATAAGATTTTGGAAAATGATTTGACTAAGATATGCAATGTTAGTAGGGATGATTGGGACTTGCAAATACCAGCAGTTCTATGGTAATATCATACCACATCCAAGAATTTGACAAGACAGACACCATTCAGACTGGTGTATGGACATGAAGCAGTCATGCTGTTAGAATTTCTGGTACCCAGTCTGCATGTAGCATCAATTACCAACATGAAAGAAAGAGGCACAATACATGAGAGGTTATATCAACTAATGGAAATGGAAGAGGAAAGGATTCTGGTAAGATTTTCCTAGGAAGTACAGAAAGCAAGAGACAAAGCATGGCATGATAGACATATGAAAAAGAAAAAAATTGAGGAGGGAGACCTAGTACTGCTCTATGAAAGAAAATTTTTGCAACACCCTGGTAAGTTTAGAATGCATTTGTTAGGGCCATATGAAGTAAATATTGTCATATATGGGGGATCTATACAACTAAAATACTTGGGAGGAAACTGAAAGGAATGATCAACGATAGTCAACTAAAACTGTATAGGGATAGTCAACCTACTAATTCTTAAAAGTTACAACGCAATAAGAAAGTCATGTATATAGTGTACTATAGTAGATATTAGGAAATAAAACTCATAAAAAGGAAGACAAAAGTAGAAAAAGAAGAAAAAGGAAGAAAAAAAAAGTAGAAAAAGAAGAAAATACAAAATACTGGGAAATATTGTGCGTGGCAGATAGTGGAATCAACGCGACAAAAATAAAAAGTGACTGCGCATAGTATATGGTTGACAGGAGGAAAACACAATGCACTAGGGGAAAATTTACAACAATAAATGTATGGTGCAATGAAAAACTTCAGTGCACCGAGAAAGGGGCCAACAGTCGGAAAAGAAAAAATCGAGCATCAGGGTAAAAAGGCACGAATTGGGCATTTATGAAACTGAACAAAGTGTTCTCGATAATATTTAATGCATTAATGACCATCATAGAAGAATCTCCAAGAAGATTCAGGGCACTTATGACACCCCGTATATAACTAAAAAATAGGCCAAACGAGACATATTGTGAATTTACAAACTCGCGAAGCTAAGCATCATGAAGACATGAGGCGAATAGGAGAGTTAAGAGATCATAGCATCTGAAGTTCAATCGAGGAAGGAATAAATATCCATGATGGCAACTCCAAAGGTCTATGCACCTAGCTAAACAACATGAAAAAAATGCAATAGCCATAGGTCACCACAGGAAACCGCAGAGGCAGAACAAGAGTTTACACAGAAAGAGGGAATCATTGATGTCGACACAATTCCTTCACCATAGGTCGAACCAATGAGCACCAAAATGGTAGAGGAAGAAGGGAAGACCCTGAAAATGGCCAGGATGGACATTGATTCACATGATAGTGTGTAGGGCCATGACCCAATAACAAAAGGAAACCCACAACAACCTTTCTGGGTTGAAGCAAGCCATAAAACAAATGGCGATGACACTGAAAGGATAGAAGCAGACAGACCAAGGCCACAACCTATGTTGGGTTTCATGTAGCAGGAGGAAGTGTAGCTCGAAGATATCACGGGGCAACCAGAGTCGGGATGGGAAGGAGAACTAGAGGCTGGGACATATAGCACGCCAACAAAAAAAAAAGTGGAAACAACCCATCACGCGGTCCCTATGCAAGCATCATGATGCCTCAATCATTTTTCTGCGCATTCTAGATGGGGTGCAGGCCACACCAAGCTTACTTGGCTGTGTCAAAAGGTTACAATGCACAAACCATGGCATGTATGACACCAACAAATTCCAATAATTTTCACAACAGGTGTATATGGAGAGCCTACACACATGGCCGTTAGGAGACCCAATGTTGCAACCAAAGTAGTGGGTGGCAAGTTTAGTAAACACATGGATCCTTAACTTTTTGGACATTCCCCACTTCGACAGGGTGAAAGATGTGAACAAATATGTCAAGTAGTTGTTGGTAGTCCTCCATGGAGGATTTATGTGGGTGGACGAACCAGTTTCAATCGATGTGGAATTAATTTCCTTCATCATAGGACTGCCATCAAGTAGCGAGAAGCTTGCACAATACCTGGATGATAAAACCAAGGAAAAGGCCCTCACATAAGATGTGAAGAAAACTTATGGGAAAGACAAGGGCTCGCACGATATTATTATAAAAAGGATCAGTGACCCATCCACCCAGATGGAAACAAAGCTAATGACATGCAAACGCCTTCGAAAATGTCTCAAGGAGGAGGTCCCCTCAAGAGTTGTCACAACATCAACACAGTGCACAAACGACACCATGCTCAATTGGGCCCCATACTTACTAAATATGTTCCTATATGACTATAAGGATGTGCAGGAATTGAGAACCAAGTTCCATTACTCTTGGCTCATTATATTGATTTTGTTAATTGGTTGGAAATATCCTACCTACTCGTATTTTTGAAAAAAAGTAGGGCGATGCCGTGCGACATGGTACATGTCATTGGGAAGCACTTATGATTCCAAGCAGAGAAGTGGTAATGCCAACACTTTTTCTCAGTATCTTAGCAACATACAATACACAATAGCTAACACATGGAGGATAACTCAAGAAGTGGCCATGCAGTACCAGGGGATAGCCAACTTTAAGGCTACACGACACAAAATGTGGATAAAAGCATGCATGGATCCAGAGAAAGAATGGCTACAACCTCGATTCTACATCAACGCAGAGGAAGTTTAATGGGAAATGAGAGACTGGAAGATCCCAGTAATCAACAAGACATGCCAAAAGGGAAAGAAGTGGAAGCAGGGTCATCTAAGACATCTGCAGGGGAAACACCACGAAAAGGAAACCGACATAGTAGGTGAAGCTCGATCAAAAGACAGTGCCACTGAAGAAGAGAAACACCCCAAAGAAGGACACACGGATAGGAAAGAAGGAAAATGCCCCAACGTAGGAAGAACAAGGAAGGGGGGACACAATGACACAGGAAACCCCATATGAAACTACTCCGTAAGAGATAGGGCCACCCAAATGGACAATCATACATACAGGTGGGCCACACAAGAAAGCTAAGGCCCACAAACAAATATTGGAATACACAACCATTGAGGATGATGTTGATCTAGTCACAAAGAGGGTGCAAGACCGCACAACAGAGGAGTATGAGTAGGTCAAGAACCAAAGAGGAAGGATAAGGAATGAGTTGGTCAACATTAAGTAGGTCATGGAAAATATACAAGCATCCCAAATACAAGAGAGGGGAGCAGAACCGATCCCCCGACCAACAGAAGCAAGGGACAAAAATGCACAGAATGAAGAAGAAACAATCCAACTCGTAACACAAGCAAGTCTGAGTTTCCAAATAACAATAGATATGTTACAGTTCAACGAGGCCATAGCACAGATGCCACTTAAATACCTGGTGCAGGTAGAGTTGATATCAACTAAAATACCAACAAATGCATTGTACAAGCTACAAATCAGTGTCACACAAGACGTGCAATCACAAACTAGAGCAGATGCAACAAAATTACAAGTAACCAGAGATGGAAAAGATGCACTAGAAATTGTGATAGAACAGGTCCAGCTGGAGACATAGGAGGAGAAGCAACACGTAGATAAATTAGAGTAGAATATGAAGGAAGTCTTCACAAAAATTCCAGACAACACGTAGGAAGTCGTGAGCAGTGCAGAATAACATATTCAAATCATCACGCAGACGCTCAAGGACTATAAGAAGGATATCAAGGAACTCAAAGAAAATTTAACACCAACCACTCCTCCTAAAGTTATAGCTGAAAGGGAACAGTAGGAAGCACTGCAAGTAGAAATGATGGAGAAAGAATCCAAAAAGGTCACATAACATTTTGACAAGACAACGCAACTATGGATGATGTTGGAGGAATATGATAGGGTCCAACAACTAGACCAACAATAGGAGGAAATGAGAATTGCAATCCATGAGCTAAAGCAGTGACGAAAATTGATGAGCATTACAAAGAGGTTGAAGGGCATGCAAGAGATGAAGACCTTGCAGACAGAATTGAAGATTGCACAGAATAACAAGCAGTCCAAGAAATCCCAGTTAGAAGCTATCCAAGAGAAAGCAATGCAAATAATTGCGGAACAGGAGGAGGATAAGACAAGGATGGCTCAGGATCATGCCGAGAGTACAAAGTCTCTCAAGGAACACATCACAGTGCAGAGGGTAGAAGAGATCACAGAGAAATATGTGCAAGAGAGATAAAAAATGGACGAATTAGAAGGAAAGTTTCACAGCTTGGCAGAGGCTGTTTAGGGAGCATGCACCACCTGAGTGGCTCGGGACAAGCCACATGTCATTTTTGGGGGCCTATTGGGTGCAGACCTATTTTGAGAAGGAAGTATATTTTGGGCACAGACCTATTTTTTGAGAAGGATCTATTTTGAGGAAAGACCTAACTTTGGAAAGGAAGACCTAATGTTGGAGCACAAGCAACAGGTGGCAAGAAAGAAGCATGCAAAAAAAGAAGTAAAAACTACATACAAGGGGAAAATCAATGTGGCATGAAGGTAGGCAAGACTAACTATGATAGAGTTAGGGTTATTGACAAAGATTGTAAAATCTATAAACCATAGAGTAGTATAAAAAATACCTAGGAGGTCTAGAGAGAGAGGGGGGTAGTCGGAGTTATTAAGGAGGATTTTTGTTGTTGATTTTAATGAGTCCTATAGAAGAGTTGAATAAGCTAGTCCGTGAAGGTTAGATTATAGGTTGTGGAGATTGGTGTGATCTATTCCAACTCACAGAGGGATCTTATCCTCATCTAGATTATATTACTAAAGATGAAATGCGTACAATGCAAGAGTTTGCAACAGATTGAATAAAAGAGTAGAGAGCCAACTCTTTGTGGATGTGGCCCCAGAAGGGGCTGAACCACAGTAAAATTTGTGTTATGTGTGATTGTCCATGAATGTTTACTTTCTATTGATCATTAGCATATGAATGAATAGTTAAACTAGAAATAGCAGCGTGCATGCACAGGTTTAAAGATGAATAAATCATAGAAGTACTTGAATGTTTAATAAGGGTAATGCATGAAGAAGAAAGAAGACCATCACAGATACCCACTCTTTCCTAGACTACAAGCACCTGAGTATTGCAGTCACCCATAAAATCTATATCGAGTGAGACTTCACTATGCACCATGTGTGCAGTGTTGCCTTCTGGTTTACTAAGAGGGCCGATAGGTTTTGAGGGTTTTGTTGGAAACCTATTGAGATCTGAACCTAGGTCATCCCAATAATAAGAAAGGGAAAGATAAACCAATAAACACCTTCACCAACAATTACTTATCAACAACCATATCATAATAATATCACTTTCGCTCAAGGCTCATACAACCACACGATTCAAAAAGAACAAGATGTTGAATGCTACTGCCAATTTGAAACATTTTAATGCCAACAGGAAGAAACCCAATTCAACATGTGAGTTACATGGACAAAATTCCCATAGTAAATCCATTAAAAACTTCGGAAAACAAACACATTTCGCATGCAAACTACAAGAGACAACTTAATAATTTTATCTTGACAAGATCTGACCATCATGAATGGAAAGATAAGAGCCAACATACATATGATAAGAATACCAGAAAGCTTAAGAGCACAACTATTTTTCCACCAACGGCCGAGCACAACTGAATGCGAAGAGAAATGAAGGTGGTAGCTTCGAGATAGGGTAAGAATGACGTGCAGTAAATGCACATCGCTTCCCTCGTTTTTCATTTAATGACATCAACCACAACAAAAAATAGAGCTCTTCCAATTTCCAAAAACACTTATTTCAAATGCCATTGCATGCATATAAAATAAAGTGCCATTTCCAAAAAGTCGAATCGGCCTCTCCATAGCCCATTTAACACTTAGCATCAACATAATATGTCCCAAATTCATTTCTAGTGTTACATCATATCTAACATAACGAGTATTTTCCCATGTATGCAAATAGATCATGAGTGGTGTATTATGGATATTTGAAACACTATATCAAAACCTAATGGTAACAAGAGTGGATTGATATGTTTGATAAACATTTCTTTTATTTTGAAATCATTTTTTTAGCACCCTTATTGTCCATTAGTTGCACATGTAAATAGTTTAGGATTTCCACTTTTATTCTTCGAAACTATGAATCTATTTTCGCAAGGTAATTAGGAGTGTAGCAAAAGAAGAGTGCTTTCTATCATTTCTTTTATCAATGGGTCCCACCTATATAGTATTATATAAGATATATATATGTAATAATTCATTGCAACTTATTTGCAGGCGAGAACTTTATGTTGCGCTTTTTTTAGGCGTCAACATTCTTCACGCTTGGAACTAGTTTTCTTGTTGAAACTCATTTCCTCCACTATAACATAACATTCTTTTATTCGTTTTCATGATTTAATAATATGAAAAAGACAAAAAATAGAATATTATAAAAATAAAAATAAAAGAGGGGGGAGAATTAAGATCTTTGTTTTGGGTTGACATTTGTCCTGAGTCATGTCACCCTTAAACAAAGCACCAAGTTTTGAGTCAGTCACTCAGCAATTTGGATTTAGTATGGCCTTAGGAAGCCAAACCTTGATTTTTGATCCGAATTATTTTTAGCATGAAATGAGAGCATAGATATAATAAATAAATATATTGAGATATTACAAGAGATCCAATAATATAATAGATATATATCATAGATATAAACATAAACACGGAGATACAATAATACACAATTTCTATTAATGAGCGAAATGTACAAAACTATAGAAATACATAGTGAAAGACTCGCTAGAATGGTGGAAGCTTATCTTTGAGAAGAGATGTGACAGCTATGCTCATTCACAAGAAGATGATGTTAAAATGAGGCTCCAAAGAACTTTTTAACATAAATAAAATCCAAAACCCTAACCCCGGAAGATGAAAAGTCAACAGTTTTGTGGACCCTATTTTGGGTAGTTTGGTGTATCAACTTGTTGGGGGTGTAACATTGGCATACGATCTCCATTCAGGGCGCACGATAGCTTGTTGGAAAGGTATCGACGAGGAGATTACTTTTGGGGGCTCAATTGGAGCCTTCAAATATCATTGAGTTTCTCGATCATGAAAAATATTTGTTTAGTCCTTCAAAATGACCCCGAAATTTCAAAAACCGAAAAACTACTAAAAATAGTAAATTTCCAACAAACTATTTTGAGCCAGTTGGAATAGGTGGGTGGCCACCGATATCCACCTAGGACAATTTTTGAGTTTCATTTTCCAACTAGGTAGTATTCTAGTCATTATGGAGAGTTCATTGTTGCCTCCTATATCACAAACTTATATCAATGTTCTACTTTGTGTCAAATATTTCTCAAGTCAACATTGTGTCCTATGTATGTTCAACGGATGTTTTTATCCTATGTCAGCCATTTTGCAGTTGTCTCTTGACAATCCATGATGGCCTTCCCATTTTTTAAATTCATTTCAGTATCATCAGTATCTTTGTTGTTTACTCGTACCAGTATGGAAGGTCTCCATTGACTTCTCATCGGTCGGTCATCTCTTATCGACTTTGACACATTGCTCCAAGAGTTTGACCTAGAGTAGTACCATGGGCCTATTTTCATCATTGATAGGTTACCTTGCACTCAAAAAATGACACTCATCAATGGTCACTGACAGAGTGGTTTCCCTTGTGTTCGACGTCAGTACCTTTATTCACACATTGGAATTAATGTAGTACCTTAGGTTCCATTTTCATGATTGGTGGAATTGCTTGCCTCTGTCAACATTTTTCATTATTGATCATTTCTTAAAGGGTCTTTGTCATGTGTTATTCCATCTGGTGCATGCTAGAGACGTACTCTATGGTATGTCCTCAAATTTTTTCATCTGAGTCCTTCCAAATCATTATCCTTATGTTCACTCATGTTGGATGATGGTGGATACCTTAATGCCCTCCTTCTAATGGGTGTCTTCCCATTGACTTCAATAAATTTTCTCTAGGAACAAGATTTAGAGACTTCATAGTACCTTTTGGCTTGTATTCATCAGTGGCAGGTTCCCTCACTATTGAAAGTTGGAACACATCAATGTCCCATGATCGATATATTCTATAAGTTTTTGACCATAGCACATATATTCACACTTGTTATAATATACTAGGTACATTGACACTCATTATCATTATGGGTGGGTTGTCTCACATTTCTTAACAGTATACATCATTGACTGAAAAGCAAATTATGTCTCCCATGTTCGACATCAAATAATTAATTCACATGGCATAGACTCAAACCTTTCAGTGAGTTTTGGATTTGAATACCTTGGGCCATTGGTAGCATCCTCTCATTATATTGTTGCTCAAGTTGCACAAGGTTGTACCACTTACCTCTATGACATTGGTACCCTCAGGAGGATCAATTTTCCACTTCATTTCTCTTGTTATACTCCTTATGTATATTGATACATAGCTCCATTGTGTATCTATTCATGGATATGATCTATATGACATGGATCCAATGTGTATCTCTTCTGTGGCCATGCTTGTTACTTTTATACATACATGGATCCACTTTGTATTTTTTTGTGACCATGATCATTTCTTCTTTATATGCTTCATGGATCTACATGGTATTTTATTTAATGACCATGCTTATTCACACCTAGGAATGGGTATTCTTGCCTTGGGAAGAGAGTCATCTCATACCTTGTCTTTTATGGTAGGAACTTCCTGATCCAGATTTTATGAGCAGAAAGAAATTAATACAGATTATTATCAAAAGATGATTAACACAAAATAACAGATATATAGTAAAATTGGTTTCTATTCAATAAGGAAATAAGCTGAAACTATAAAATGCAACAAAAAACAAGCTTGCTAGAATGGTGGCGTCTTATCTCTGAGAAGAGATGTGACGGTTGCGCTCATTTGTAATAAGATGATTACAATGAGGCTATGAAGGCCTTTTTACAATAAAAAGGAATTTCAAAAACCCTATACATCCAAAAACCTAACCATATGAGATGAAGCACCAAAGTTTATGTGGGCCCCATTTGGGTAAGTTAGTAGATCAACTTCTCAGGGTCGTAACTTTTGCATACGATCTTCGTTTTAGGTGCACAATAGCCCATTGGAAAGGTATATCTGATGAATACACATGTTGTCATCAAAATCTAACTCAATTTATAGTCTAACTATGGAGATCCCTAAAAACATTGTTTAGGGCCTCAAAATGACCCTAGAAGTCAGGGACACAAAAACTAGGAAAAAACTACCAAACTGGAAAACTGCTAAAATGAGCCAATTGGAATAGGTGGGAGGCCACCAAAATCCATCTGGATCAATCAACCCCCCCCCCCNGGTCTCCATTGGGTTGATTTCCCCCATCAAATGAGGAAATTTATGTTGAATTTGGCCCTGGGTGAGCCACTTGCCTTGGTGTAGGAGTTGCCATTCTTTAACAACTCGATAAAGTTGGATCCTTTGTTGGGGAGTACCCTTGACCTGTTTGTCCAAAATATGATCACTAGATGTCTTTTGTATGCAGTTGGGGTTGAGCTCTGTTGGTGTCAGTTGTTCTACTATCTCTGAGGTGTCCAATAATGGTGGGAAATAAGGTCAAAGAAGAATCATGTTGAACACTGGGTGCAGGATAAGGAAAGGAGGAATGTTGAGCTCAAAAGAATCATCACCCATATTCTTGGTGATGGTGTACGTACAATAACAGAGTGGGTGAATCTTCTGATAGGGTCATGTAAGGTGTTCTTTCTGCAAGCACAACCAAACTTTGTCCCCCACCTGAAAATTATATGGCACTCGGTGTTGATAATGGTGTTGATTGTACTTGTCATTGGACTTTTGTAGGATATCCTGAACCTATTGGTGGATGTGTTGGATATGATCAATGAATTGAGTGGCTTTGTCAGCCTCACTTGGAGTAGGAGATGATTCGACCAAGGTGACTGGAAGGGGTAGTGCAACATCTAGGGGACCCAATGGTTGGAATCCCAACCCCACCTGAAAGGGGATGTGGTCGGTTGAGCTATGCAGGGATTGATTGTAGCTATGTTGGACATAAGGAAGACTCTCATACCATGTGCAAGGGTTATTGAAATTATACATGCATAGGATATGCACAATAATTCGATTTACGACCTCGGTTTGGCCATCTTTCTGGGGGTGGACGGTCGTGGATTTGGTGAGCTTGGTGTCCAATAGTGACCAGAGGCTCGGCCAGAATGTGTTGAGAAATCAACTGTCCCAAGATGAGAAAATGGTTTGTGGGATTCCAAAATGTACCCAGACTCGTTCAAAGCAGAGCTTAGCATTGGACTCTGTTATGATGCTCTTCTTGCAGGCGACCAAAATCGCCATCTTAGAAAAGTGATCAACAACCAAAAAAACACAGTTATTTCTCCGCTTAGTGCATGGGAGGCCTGACATGTAGTCCATTGATATGGATTCTCATGGCCTTTCAGGAGTAGGAAGAGGGGTGTACAAACCTTGTTTCTTAGTAGTCGGTTTGGAAATAGCGTAGGCAGTGCAGGACCTAATATACTTGTTGACCTCTTGTCGAAGTTTCGGCCAGTAGAAATTTTTCTGTGGCATTGTCATTGTATTTTAGACACCAAAGTGTCCTTCCACCCTACTATAGTGGGATTCCCAAATTATCTTCGCTCGCTCGCTTGATGGAACGAAGATATGGCCCAGACGACACAACGACCTATCCTGAAGATGGAAATTAGTGACAATTGCGTTTGCACTCAACATTTGGTAGGTGGTGGTGAAGTCTGGGTATGTCTCATAGAGTTGGGGCCATCCAGAGGTCTCATGGTCACAAGAGTCTAGCATTGTGGTGAGTGTTGTGACTGGAAATCTATTAGGGAAATCAGCGACACGGTTGGTGCTTCTTGTTTTATACTTGATGTTGAGGTGGAATTGATGCAAGTATGTGGACCACTTCTAATGGTAGCCATTCTGCAATTTTCCTTATGTTTGCATGAACTATAGTGGCTTATTATCAGTGTGGATTATTCTGTGCTTCCCAATAATGTAATGTCTCCACTAGTGGCAGGCTTGCACAATGGAGTACATTTCTTTGTCTTAAGTAAGGTACTTATGGAAAATATCTAATAGTGTATCACTATTATAGGCCATGGGGTGGTCGTGCTGAGTGATAATGGCACCCAAAGCATAGTCTGAAGCATCTATCTTGATCTCAAAGGGTTGTTGCAGGTCTAGTAGTGAAAGTACTGGGGTTGAGCACAAGCATTGCTTCAAATCATTGAACGCTTGTTGTTGGTACCGACCCCACACAAATTTCTCCTTACCACCACCCCTGGTTACTTGGACGAGGGCCCATGCAATATGGAAGAATCCCAACATGAACCTGCGGTAGAAATTGGTAAGGCCCAAGAAGATTTGAAGCTCAGTGAGTGTGGTTGGGACTGTCCAGTCACATATGACTTGGATCTTGGCTAGATATAGATGTAATCCATGTTGATAAATGATGTAGCCCAAGTAATGGAACCTATCCACACCGGAGGAGAATTTTTCCAAGTTGGTGTATAGCGTGTGCTGCCCTAGGGTGTACAGAACCTATTGAATATGTTGCAAGTGTTCTTCCCAAGTCTTGTTGTAAATGAGAATGTGCCACTACAAAATTATTGGTGAATGGTTCCAATATATCATCCATCATCCTCATGAAAGTGGTTGGAGGATTTTTCAAAACATGGAGCATGACCAACCATTCAAAAATACCTTCCTTTGACTTGAAGGCGGTCTTTCATACATCTATCTATTCTATTGGGACTTGGTGGTAGCCAAAATTCAGATCAATCTTACTGAAGTATTTGGCCCCCGTGAGCTGATCAAGGAGGTCGTCGATTTAGGGAATCAAGTATTGGTTTCTTACTGTAATTTTATTCAGGCCTGGGTAATCAATGCAGAGTCGCCAGGTTCCATCTTTATTCTATACCAGCATGAGTGGGCTCCCACAAGGTGATGAGTTGGGACAGATGTTCCCCTTGTGGAGAAGTTCTTGGATCTGTCGCTTTATCTACTCATTCTCTAACAGAGAGCAGTGATAAACTGGCCCATTGGGCAGTGGTGCATTGGGTGTTAGATCGATGGGGTGCTTGAACTGATAGAGTAGAGGTACCCTAATAGGTGAAGAGAAGATATATGATTATTCTTCCATGAACTTATCCACTTTCTAATGTTGTTTGGAGAGGTCGACTGCGGAGACCCTGGATGTGGCTGTGATCTTTCACTCATTCTAAGAGTGAATCACGAAGAAGACAAAATTCCTCATCTAAGAGATGACCTTCCTGCATTTCTTGGCAGAGATCAAGGAAATAACACTAGGTGGGACTGCCTCATGTATCCTGTATAATTTCTTGTTCAAAGTAATAATAACACTACAAGGCCTAGACTCATACACAACATGGTGTTTCCATAAATATAGTTGGCCCAAATGAACATTACAAAATTCGAGAGGGGAAACATTACACAATACCTTGTCTTTGATGGGATTGATGTCATATTATAGGAAACATTGTTGGCTGACGCGGATGTCGCTTCCTTGGCGAAGACATCTGATGGTGTAGGGTTGCAGGTGTGGCATTTTCGGTAGGGCGAGTCGCTTGAAAAAATCTGCTGAGATGAGGTTCTTTTGGCTACTGCTATCAATGATGAAGTGCAATGGAGTACCCTTCACCCACATCTTTGAATGAAAAAGGTGCTCACCTTCCTCTGGCTCGTCTGGTTCACTGGGTTGGAGCTTGGTGGTAACAATGATAACAATGGGTTATGCATCAATGATCTGTCTCCCCCTTTCTAGTTTTGAATTAGATTCAAAACCCACATCTGATTCATAGACTTTCACCTCATCCACCAATGACTGCTTTGAGTGACAATCAGCAGTGTTATGCAAGGGGCTCTTATGGAAGTTGCACCACTTCCCAGTATCTTTCTTTGTCTTTTTGATGTCCTTCTTTGCTTGTGGGCTGGAATGGTTGTCCTGAGGTGGTCCATCTTTGATCTGTCCTTTGTTTTGCAGGTTGGGTCCACCCTTTCCTAGATTTTGTTGTGATGGGTTCCTAGGCCCAAATTTTCGCGTCTTTTGTTTGAGCTTCTGCTCAATTTTGATGACATATTAGTAGGCCGCACCCAAGGATGAGATGTCTAGAAACTTCATTTCGGTCTGGATGTATCTATGCAAACCACCGCGATACTTAAGCACCAGATGTCTCTCAGAATATTTTATACCCAACTTGGTGTGCAAGGTACGGAAGATATTTGTGAACTCAGGCACTGCTTGGTCTCTTTCCTGCCACAATGTGGTCCATTTTTTGTACAGGTCGTCATAACTTCCAACAGGGTAGTATTGTTCCTTAATAGCATCCCTGAAGGACTCCTAGGTGACCTCGACTATAAATAATGAGGGTTCCTTTGTTTCCTTTTGCCCACAGAAATTTTCCCACCAATCTTTGACTTGGGGAATGAATCTAAGGAGCGCAAAAGTAATTTTTTATCTATTCAAGAAGCTATGGACAAAGAAATACCCTTCTAGTAGATTCAACCATTTTTCTACAACATCTGCGTTTATATGACCTTCAAATATAGGAATATCGAAGTTTATTTGTACCTTTAAGGGGGTGGCAGCTCCATTTAAGGAAGATGTGTCACTTGTTGGTAGTCGTCGAAGGATTTGCGCAAAATTATCAATCATGTCGTTCCTCTGTTGTGTGAGGGATTCCTTGAGCAACATTTTGAAGGGATCTCCTATCTCGTCATATTTATTTTCTCCCACCATGAGAGGTTACTTGAGTGTGTAAGAGATTTTTTCCTCAAGAGAAACAAGCTCGAGACCCAATTCTTTGTACCATGACCTCGTTGAGGACATGCATTAAAAACAAGGAGAAAACTACTCTGATACCACTGATCCATATTTTATGAGCAGAACAAAATGAATACAGATTATTATCAAAATATGCTTAACAAAAAATAATAGATATACAATAAAATTGGTTTCTATTCAATAAGGAAATAAGTTGAAATTGTAAAATGCAGCAGAAAACAAGCTTGCTAGAATGGTGGCGGCGTATCTTTGAGAAGAGATGTGATGGTTGCACTCATTCGCATGAAGATGATTACAATGAGGTTTTGGAAGCATTTTTACAATAAATAGGAATGTCAAAAACCCTAGACATCCAAAAACCTAACCCTAGGATATGAAGCACCAAAAGTCATGTGGGCCCCGTTTGGGTAAGTTAGTACATCAACTTCTCGGGGTCGTAACTTTTGCATACGATCTTCATTTTAGGCGCATGATAGCCTATTGGAAAGGTCTATCTGAGGACTACACATTTTGTCATAAGACTTTGAATATTACTACGATTTGACTATGGTGAGCCCTAAAAACGTTGTTTAGGGCCTCAAAACGACCTCAGAAGTCAAGGACCCAAAAATTAGGAAAAAACTACCCGACTGGAAAACTGTCAAAATGAGCCAGTTGGAATAGGTGGGAGGCCACTGACATCCATCTGGATCACTTCCCTGACCCAATGTTTGGTTAAATCTTCTAGGCCCCACTTAGTAGCTTCCTCCACCATATTATAATGCATTTCAACCATTCATTTCTTTTCTAACCTCACACATTAGGGGGCACATGTTATAGCATATTTGGCCACCTCATTTTATCCAATATGCAATATAATATCCCTAATACTCACTCTAGATGAATTTAGTTTATTGTTTATTTTCCTACTTATGCCAAATGAACCTCCTTTGCATATACTCGCTTGTTTCCTTCATAAAGAGTGTGAGTACTCACTAGTTTCCTTAGGGAAAGGTGTGAGTGCACTCGCAAGTGAGTTAAAAATACATAATTTCATGAAAATTATGTTCTCCCGCACAAAGTTTATAGGAAAATTAGTTTCATAACTTGTTAATTCCTTTAGGAAACATTGTCAACCACCTTGAAGTGGTATAAATAATACCTCAAAGGAGGAAAACTTACACACTAC
Source organism: Picea engelmannii (assembly GCA_009831015.1). Lineage (NCBI taxonomy): Eukaryota > Viridiplantae > Streptophyta > Pinopsida > Pinales > Pinaceae > Picea > Picea engelmannii. Next base: position 198,086 of record ML799027.1, on the reverse strand, counting down.
TCCTGTGATATCAGAGTTATCATCTGATACAAAGAAGTCAAAGTTATTTCCCTGAGGTTTTTATGACTAGAAACTCCATGAGTTATTCCATCCTCATCATCTTCCATCTCCCACTTTCCAAGAGAGAGATCTAAGAATTCTTGGTCTTTCTCTTCTTCAAGTGGAGAGAAACACTGGAGCTTGAGCAGTCCTAAGTGGCCTCAGGTAAGAGGAATCCAGATAGTGGTTATGGGCAGTGTCAATGACATAAGTCAGGTATACTTTATTTTTATTATTTTTTTCATTTATAAAATAGAAATCTCTCTTATTTCCCCCTGCTAGATATTGTCTCCTTTCATGCACATGTTTGATTATCAGTTTCTAGTGTTGTCTTTGTTTCTCCTGACTTGATCTAATTAGTTAGTTATTGAATTAATTTCGTTATAACTACTAGATAGGTGTGAGGAAGGTTTTTTTCCTTGTGTGTAGGTTTAGAATCCCATGGAGGAGCAAGAGAATTGGAGCGAGGACAACCCATCAATATTTTCTCCAATCGTTTGATCATTCATTAAGTCCTCTAACTACCTTGGTAGTTATTTCAAAATTAGTGTAGGGTAAACTAAGAGAAAGATAGAGT
>ML799027.1:186338-196606 GCA_009831015.1 Picea engelmannii | reverse complement strand
TTAATCTATTGTGCATCGAAAGCATTGTATTTGCATCTTAGTGACTCAAAGTAGTGTCTTTTTCATAGGATAGAGCGTCTTTTTAGCATCATTATAGTGTCATGATATTGTATTTGATAAAAAAAACTATGTGTTATGAAGTTATTGTTGTATTTACACACAATTCCAATGTCATTCTTCCAAGAAATTTCAATTACCATTGATAAGAGTGTAATTTGTAGAACATAGTGTGAGGAACCATAAGGTCACCGTGAAGGGAACAATAGAACCTAATGTGTAGAATCATGAGGTAACTATGAAGGGGGGAGAGGAGTGAAAACAAATAAACTATGGAGAGGAAGATTGAGAGGAAAATGCGAAGGGAAGATTCAAAATCCAAAATTTTGACTCATTCCTTCATCCTTTCTCTCAATCATGGGAATACCCATCCCACAACATATATCTTCTCTGCACCATATTTGGTATGTCTTTACAAGAGTGTACTTTGAAGGTTTGAGCTCACATGATTCATATGAACCATATGTATTTTGTCAAGTTTGATAGTGCCATAAATAATAATACCATGTTTTGTATGATTTTATATAGTCAAATGATGTCACACTCAATGCACTAAGTATATTTCAACATGAGATAATACATGTATTTCTATGAAAATATCAACTTAATCATATGTTCAATCATTCTCAAATGTTGAAAATATTTGAATTTTTGAAAGGAAGCTTTTTGAACACCCATTTTCAAGCAAGTGGTTATTTGGAATCAAAGTAGCAAGTTCTCATAGTGGTGATAATTGCATCAAATATTTATTTCTCAAGTGTGGATGAAGCAATGTGTTTTTTACAGGTTGATTTTGAAGTGATGTTTAATGATTGTGTCGAGACATCTATGTGATATTTGAATGTTGTTTGTTGAATTCCTCAGTAGAATGCCAAACTTCAAGCCCAATTGTTATCTTTGCAGATAAATATATTACCCACTTTAGTTGTGAGACAAAGAATGGGTGAACACAAGTTTGATTGCGGGCATAGAGATATTGTGAAGGATTATGTACATGAATTGTTGTCTATGAATTCAAATGGATGAAAGTATCACAATGTAATCAACAAACATTTGTTAGATTTCTTTGAGTCAATTGTATCATCGGTTGTTAAAGATGTGTGAAAGTACACTATTTCGAAAGGGTTTGAATTTGTTAATTTGAGGGTATTAAATATAAATCTGATGAAAAGGGTATCGATGTGATTTATTCTACCCTGTTGTGGTTAATGGGTGCTATTAAAATTCATCAGAAAAAAATATTTGAAACAATGCTCAAAGTGTTTTGTGAAGATACAAATCTTCATAATTCAAGAACTACTCATGTAGTAAATAATTAATGTTCTAAACATGAGATACTTGATATTTTAATTAATCAACTTTTGAAGGTTGTGGGAGATGGGGAGATAATTACCTCAACTTCATTTTGAGTTTATTTTCTTACCAATTGGGTTGATAGTATATCGCCAACCTCATGACTATTGTTTGTCCATAAAATGCCCATAAATTCCCAACATTTCAAAATGTATTGGAGAAAATAATGATTGATTCTAGAGAACCTCTCCCATTGGGTAAGCAAAGACTTGTTTTCATCATTTGGAAAGATATTTTCAAAAAAACTCAATGAGCACAAGCAATGTGTTTAATTGGTGGGCGAATAAACTACACATTGTTATCATCATAGACAAGATTATTTAATATGAATCACAAACATTTGCTTGAATATAGTTAAGACATGACATCATCAAGAGGGTTTAAGAATCACAACTATATGTCATTTTGATATTCATATATCTCAATAAATATTTGTGAAACTAAATCAATTTATGTAGTCATTAAGACCTTCACATCCTCAAATCACAACCTTTATGTTCCTTAAGGATCTAGGCCTATCCAAAACACATATTTTCTAATATAACTCTAAGAGAGTTACATTATAGAGTAGACATTTAGGTTTTCATCATTAAAGAGATGAGGAGGATGAACATCTTACTCAATAACACATTTAGGAATATGAATTTATTTGTATTGCCTTCGCCCTTCTTATCTTCACTAACATCTTTCGATTCAACTGTGTCCTTCTTATCTTCACTGACACCTTTGGATTCAACACTTCCCTTCTTATCATCATCCCCTTCCTTTTTGGTTTCTCTAGAATTATTCTTCTCCACATTAGCCCCATCCTTCTTATCCCCACCACCATCACAACCCCCCTTCTTTTAGACTCTCCTTCTTTCTTTCCCCTATCCTTTTTATCCCCATCCTAATTGTCTCCATCCTTCCTGAAACCCATCTCTTCTCTTCAAATTTCAAGCTAATACACTACACTAAACTTTTCAGGGCATATGTTCCAGGAATGAGTGAAATTTCACATACAACATTAGATTGTTAGCTAACAATGTATTTCAATGCAACAAGCTCACATACATTGATAAATCCAAAACAAATAGAGCTTCATTAAGCCCTTAAATCCTACAACACAAAAAAATTCTAATAAACAAATTAGAGTCCCATAAATCCAACACATGATTCCATGGATATATTAAAATCCTAAAATAAACACCCACAAATATGGGTTGAGCAAAAATATAGTAAACTCACTTACAAACTACAGATTTTTGTAATTAAAAGTCTACCTAAACCTTGCATGCAAATTAAACTAAGAGAATTCAATAAATCCAACACACATGAAAATAATAAAAAATAAACTACTATAGTTATTTAGTGCTAAGCATACATATTTCTACATTTAAACATCTTATTTAGTTAGCAAAATTGTCTCCAATATTTTGAAATACACCCCTATAAGTAAGATATACATACTCAAAGATGCAACCTAGGTAGCTATGCCATACTGAATTTATTGTAATGCTTAATTTAAATTTAATAAAACAAATTGTAATAGGACAGTGTATGGAATAAAGTAAATAATTTAATGTTGTTAATGTATGTTTTAGAATAAATGTATCTAAGTATAAATATTTTATTAAGTTGGTTAAGAATTTGAGTGAGCCTAATAGTTAAAAACATGTGTGTTTTACCTTGAAAATCAAGGAAATAAACATGTGTTTTACCTTGAAAATATGTATGTTTACCTGGGTAAACTCTAAGACAAAATGTGAAGAATTTTTCATTAAAATATTGTACATGAATCATGAATCATGACTCATCAATGAAATAAACATGTGTTTTTACCTTAAAAATCAGGGAAGTAAGGTATGTATACATGGATAAACTCTAAGACAAAATGTGAAGAATTTTTCATTAAAATATTGTACATGACTCATACACATATAAAGATAGGGAGTTGGCTAAACTTTCTACCTTTTGAGTTTTTTAACATGATATGTAAATTTGATACAAACTTAACCACTCTAATCCAACTATTTATCACCCAATTTGAACAAAATCAAAATGAAAAAATTGCTTAAAAAACAATCCAAAAATAAAACGTTTAAACTAGTGATAAAAATAGACTTCTACTTTTTAAGTACCTTGAACTTAGCAAAATCTATAGAGCATGGAATTCATACTAGATTATAACTTAGAGAAGGCTTCCCATAAGTGTTTTAACCAACTCGTAGCCTCAACGCATAGATTGAAGGGCCCTATTCTAACAGAGTTTATTATATTATACTAATATAAGTTTTCTTTTATAGAAAAAAAAAGGTTGAAGGGCCCTATTCTACTATAGGCATGTTTTGATTAAAGTCAATGTGAAACCTATCATCTAATTGAATGATGATGCATTTTAGTAATAAAGTTAAAAATGTGATAAGGAAAGCAATAAAAACCAAAACCAAAAATTGACTTAAAGATGTCATAAGGAAAGCAATAAAAATAAAAATATGAAGATAGCAACTTGGCTTGGGAGTTGTTCTCCAAACCAGAACGACCAATACACACAAAGCGTGAGAAGGCGAACGAATTCCTGCGTAGGTTACCCATCAGAATCTGGAATTGTCAAATGCTTAAGCGCCCGACACAATTGTCAAATGTTTAGATATTTCAATTCGTAAACGCCCGACACAAACATATAATGCGAAGAAGCTGAAGTGTGTGAGAATGACATTCCCAGTCTACAAGCATCCGACACTGAGTAGTTGTTGATGGAAGACCAATCAACGCACACGTTAAGCTAAACCAACAAGTAATTAGATTCGCACAGATAATATCGCCACATCAAACCCTAAAAATGGATATTATATTCTGATCCGATCTCACCCACACCAGCTATTACTCATCTTTACTACCAGCCCAGCCAAACGCCATGAAATTTCAGGCAGTGCAGTCAGTAATTAGGACAACGGTCAATTCTTGCAGATTTGTTTTTGTTTATTGAAGATTTGTTTTTGTATATTGAAGGGCAAGAAGCATGGACGGATCCAAAATCTCACGTTGGATCATAAGAATAACATGCATCTTAATTGCAGTGAGGTCCAGTTGTAGCAGCAGCATTAATGGCGAAAAGTGCCACAGCTCCTGCGGAAACATAACCCTTCGTCGGCCATTCGGGCCGGAAAAAGGCTGCGGAGTTTTCCCCTACAGAAATCTACTGCGCTGCAAGAAAAACGTGGACGGTAATAGCGTTCTCCTGCTTCCGACTCCCCGTGGGCCGTTTCTGGTCCAAGATGTCGACTATGTATCAAAGACTATCACCATTAGGGATTCCTCAAAATCCGCCTGTTCTTCCCTGAAACCCATCCCACAACTACTTCTGCAATATTATTTCACTAACACGGATTCAGTCCTGCCGCCTTCCCCCGACAACACAATCGTCCTTCTAAACTGCTCCGACACCTCCATTGTAAAGCGGGATTCCGCCAGTCTGTGTATGACCAAGAACTCTTCTTTACCCTGCGATGCTCTCTATGATTGCCCCGTTTTTGACAGCCTGAGAAAGGCGCAGCACGGGTCGCGGGCTATGGCCTTCTGCTGTAATACAGACTTTGAGAAGCTCGGAAACCGGAGCTTGAAAGATCTGCAGTGTTCCCATTACACCAGCATCTTAAATTCAGATCGGTATCCTAAGAAAACCGATCCCACGGAGTGGTATTCCGGGATTCGACTTTCCTTTTCTGAATCTCAATCCGACAACGTGCCCGACATTGGCGATTTCTGTCACAGGTGCGATAAACCCCATGACAAGCTCCTCGACAATGGAAATGACCAACCCAACTGCGGCGTAGGCCGGGAATGCGTTTGCTACTCTCAACGATGCGGTCGGTATATATAATGTTTTATACTGTAAATTTAAATTTATTCAGTGTAGTATGGATGATTTTAGGGTTAAATTTTGTTGATGAGTTAATTTAATTTTTAAGATTTTTCTGAAAAAAGATTTTCTATTCTAAAAATGATTAGGAAAAATTCATTTTATCTTAAAAATCCTCAAAATTTTATATAATCTATATAAAATCTTTAGAAATTTAAATATTTTTATAAAAGTACTGTTAGATTTAGTTGGAATATGAAGAATTAGTTAGTAAGATTAGCAAAAGTTTTACATTTTAACATAAATTTCCATCCTTAAAATCATCGCTGCAATGCAGCATTAATCTCCTTAATTCTTTGGATTCACCAACTATTGCTAATAAATGTAAGTTACTTGCGCAGCTGATGGCTTCTGGTCCAGGGCTCTGCCAAATAATTTGCCACCAGCCATGATCAAGACGATTGCTGTGTTGTGTACTGTGTCGTTAGTTGCAGGTATAATCTTTCCTTGTAGATTTAAATCTTCAAACTTTCAGTATTTTTTAACTCTGCTATACACGATTCATATCGTCAATTGAAAATGCAAGAGTTGCTTGAGGAGCATCACGAATATATCTCGCCCAATCAGTACTGTATACTCGTCTGTTAATTTAGGTCGTGAAAAATTTGGCAGGAGGAAACCTGTGGAAAATGTTTTGATTGAGAGCCAATCGAAGGAGCTCCACTTACAATCATAATTTCAAAAGTTGATTCGACTGCGTGTCGAGCTGCATTCTTCCCGACGGCTCAATGAACTCAGTTGCGTTCTTCATGACGGCTCAAAACCTCAATTTCCTGGTTAAGGTGGATTTATACCACGTTATAATCCAAATTAAATGTTTATGGTGATTGTTTTTTGGGGGGCTTTTGTATGGGTTAATAACTAATTTCTTTTGAATGTGAGTTTATGACAGATAATCTGGAAGATGGTTTATTGTTGCGTAATTAAAATTAAACATTACAACCAACACTAGTACATTCAAAATATTCAAAATATGGTTTATTTTGGTATCATTTATCGTGTTGTTCAATGGTACATTATGGAGGAAAGAAACGTGTTATTTTTGGAGTTATTTTTGAACATGTAGTTAAAAATAAGGGCAAGATAATGTGAGAAGATCCATTCAATAACTTTATTTGTTTTTTATTCATTTTAGGTAGATGGCAGTAGTGTACACTACCGTGAAAAATAAGATTCCAAGGAGTATAAGATTTTATGGAGTTAATCATAAATGGACTTAAGTGGGAGGAATATTGATTAAGAGGGTGATTGTTATGTATTGGGACATTTTCTTGTATAACTAGTACAACTCAATCAAGTGTGAAAAACACTTGATGACATGAGATTAATATACTACACTGCACAAAAATTAAAGAAGATGTTGTTGGCTTGCACATGTGTTATAATTGATGGGCATTTGAGTTGCCCCATCTATAATAACAAAGTAACATCTCCACTATTTTTTAACACATTCATGTTACTTGTAAACATTCAATTACAATGCTTTGATACCTCAAGTTTGAATTAACATTAGATTTCCCTGCAACTAAAATTTATATAATACTAATGCGATTGTTAGAAGATTCTCCTCCACTTAAATATAATTTAATATCCTTAACTCTTCATTGGAAGATAGAATCCAAGCAACTTTGACTAATGATGCCAAAAAGTAGCAAACCTACATCATTTTAAAACAAATCATCTTCTAGATGTGGAATCTAGATAACATGGTTTGCAGAGAAAACATGAAACTTGTTCTACCTACATCCATGTATCCCTGATCAAGTTATCAAAAAATATTGTCATTTAAGAAATGTACAATTTAGATTAGTCTTTAAGTTCCTTTTGTTAAAACATTTTCTCATGGTTCAATCTCATTCTATTTTAACAAAGTTGTGTTTGTGGAATATACATGTATCAAAGAGATATTTCAATGTAATTTAGATTGTTGAAAAGTCTCCACACACTTGAGATGAATGAATTGATTGAAAATGATTTACAATTTTTGGGGTCATGTTTAATATACCCCACATTTAACATATGATGTTTAATGTAGTAAATCTTAGAAAACCATCTAATAGAAAAACAATCAAAACATGGGGAAAGTCTCAAAGGGTTTGGGATAATCATTGATATAATCACAAGTGTAGAATTACCATTTAATGTTGTAACCAAACTTTTTCATTGACATCGTTAGAGAAACTCAATAAGTCGCGCGTCATCTAGTTAGTTGCTCAAAGTTAGAATCTGAATAGAGATGACTATTTAATCCAGTGGCCTTGGGGCACATAATGTAACACACCCACTACGACATAATAAAATTTTTGTTTTTCCTCAAGGGACAGAATCCCCGAAGTCCTACGGGGGCCTAGCGCAAGCTAGTTCTTCCCTGTTCACCTCCCTGTGATCGTGGGTTAGGACCACAGGCCAAACAAACCAGGCACCTTTTCGTGTTTCGCGACTCAGCGATACAAGTGAGTCCAATCTTAAAGGTAGAATGACGAGGGGGCTCTGAAATGAAACCTTGGCCGTAGATCTGGGCACGCAAATTCTGGCCGTCCAGATCTACCCGCCGCTTAACGAAAAAGCACTAGTTCCCTTTCTTTAGTCCCTATCTCGATAGGACCACATACACGCCTAAATGCAAGCGCCTTTCACAACTCACGACCTCGCGAGTCATGAGTCGAAGACCCTCGAATTTTCTTCACCAATTGTCAATACCCGAGATTCCGATATGGTATGGCCCCTTCTTATTAGCGCTCTCCACGTGTGACCACCGACTAGGGCTAACTACTAGCCTTGCTCGCAACTTGCAAGTTTGCGAGTTGAAAGGTTGAACCTCTGGGCCCTTCTTTTACAAAACCCCAAGACGCGAAATTCAGAGAAGGTTTGACTCCTTCTGGGCTTCTCGGAACTCGCAACTTCATGACTTGAGTTGTTGGGCCTTTGTGCTCCTTTCTTACGAGAACCCGAAGTATGAGAAGTCAACAGGATGTTGACTCCCATTTCAAACGACATGTGTCCACCACCTGTCACCACTTCTCCCTCTCTCTGGGCATCTTATTGTTACACCACTTGTCAACCACGTGAGTCCCATCAAGCGGACGTGTCGTGTGTTGCACAAGCTCTCGCAACTCGCAAGCTTGGGACTTCTACAGTCGAAACTGATTCCCCTCAACCTATGAGACCCCAATATGCGATATGGCAAGGAGGTCCTGACTCAATGGTTGCTCCTACTTCTCGCTATTCGGGACTTCACGACTCCAAGGGTTTGGTCTTCCACCTCCAAACTCACAAACCCTCGATACGCGATGTATTGAGACGTCAGATCGCATGGCTATCCTTCCTCTTTGATCAACGGGTTAGATCACATCGTGATCTTGCAACTCGGGTCTTCATGACTCCAAGAGCCTAGTCTTCCACCTCCAAACTCACGAATCCCCGATACGCGATGTATTGATACGTCAGATCCCATGGCTGTCCTCCCTCTTTGATCAATGACCCAGATCACATCGCGATCTCGCGACTCAGGACTTCGTGACTCCAAGAGCCTGGTCTTCCACCTCAAAACTCACGAATCCCCGATACGCGAAATGGTCAGATCCCACAACTGTCCTTCCTCTTTGATCAATGGCCCAGATCACATCGCGATCTCGTGACTCGGGACATCGTGACTCCAAGAGCCTGGTCTTCCACCTCCAACCTCACGAATCCCCGATACGCGAAATGGTCATATCTCTACCACCTATCCTCCAACATGGATGGTCCCAATGTCTTCGGGACTTTTGGGACGTAGTCGAGTTCACTCTCTCGCCTAAGTAAAGGTTAAGATCGACAGCTTATAGAGCTTCGATGGGTCCCTGGGATCTACGGTCCAGGATCCCATCGCTATTTGTGAAGGCTGAAAGGGCGAGTTGTTAACGCCTATGTTCCTTCTCTAAATCCATCGGTGTTGATAGGCTTGGGGTATTCTCGAAAGGATTCCGACCATTCATTTACCAAGCGATAGGGTATTTTCTTTCTATATTTGAATCTCACTATCCCTTTTGAGCTTGAATCACGAAGTTCAAACTCTCGGAGTTTCAGGCTCCCATGACCCTGAGACCTTAGAAAGCTACTCTTTCTTGCATAAGGGTTCCAGACCCGGATTGCATGAACCCTCAGACGGTTCTTGGGAAATTATCCCTGGTCTTAATCGAGTCTCTGGTAAGGTTCAGTACGGTTACAAGGTTTATGGGGTAATTCTCGGAAAATAGTACTCTCAAGGGGCCTTCCCAGAATATTATGAGAAACTAAGCAAATAAGACGATTCTCGGTGGAGCGAACTCATGCCCCAGACTTAATCATTTGTACAGAAAACAACTATGGCATGTAAGCATACACAGGCATCCATTCTATCATATCAAACGTTAGGTAAACACTTCTATTCAGAACTATTTACAAGCACATAAAACTGAACATGCGATTATGGCATTAACTTCAAATAACACTTATCAGAAATAACACCAGAGGGGATGCAACTGCTGACATGGGTGCTCGTTTCCACCCAACCGTAGGCTCAACGACTCCCAACGGATTTACCACTAGCCACCCTCGAGCTGAGGCCACGATGCTGTGAGACTAAGTCTTTGTTTTCCAGTGACCGAGAACGAAGGTTACTCTCCTTCTTCTCCGCTATCACTCACTCTGTATTTTCCAGAGTTCCTCTTTCTTCCCTCGCATCTGCCCCCCTCCGCGCTTCTTCCTCATGCATTTTCCTCTTGTAAGGTTGCATGTGGCACGATTTCCCTCGCGGTGGTCAGGCCCGAGGCTCCTACGGATGGGCGGTTCACTTCCCCCATCCCTCATTAATTCCTAAGGAGCCATCTACCTACCAACCTGCGAGTAATTTATTTCGGGCCAGCGAGCCGCTCTTGGTTCTCCGGGCCAGTGAAGTCCAAATACGGTATTGGTTTCGGTGGAAGTTAACGCCACCTTT